>VVHJ01027405.1:0-11116 GCA_015107715.1 Tylochromis polylepis
CTCTCTCTCCCTCTCTCTCCTGCTGGGGTGGGGCTCAGGTTGAGCTCCCGCCCCTGACGCACACCTGTTGCTGGTTACCGGTGATTCTTCTCCTGCCACAGACTGTTCTTAAGGCAGGGGCGCGGAGCTGGACATCGCTGGGATATTGAGTTGCTAACGTTAGTGGAAGTCGGTCTAGTAAATTACCATTGTGTATTTGCTACAAACTAACAGTTGTGTCACGTTTAGATTTCCGGACCGCCCGGTGCCTTGGATCCTGTGTGTTGCGAGTGAGCGGAGTGGAGTGGAGTAGAGCGTATGCAAGACTGTGTTGTGGTCTCCCTTTTTCCCCCGGACACCTGTGGACCCCTGGAACCCGGATCTTCCCTGCCCTTCACCTGTATATAGAGCACCCGGTGTCACCAAATAAACTGTGTTGCATTTACGACCTGCGTAGAGTCCGTTCCTCCGCCGTGACACTAAGCTGCAAAGGCTGCTGTATGTTAAGGTTAAATACTCACAATCAATAAATGTTTTTACCTGTACTGTGCAAGTTTTTCAGTCCACTTTGAATCCTTTTCTTTGATACAACTGGAAAGAAAAAGAGCATTTCAAAAGCATATTTACACAGTTTAAAACCTGGAACTTTCACCTTAGTGAAGATTAGATTATTTTAGCACACGTGCCTTTTTAAATTCTCCAAGCTGTCACTGTGTGCCGTGGCAATGTCTTGACAAACATCTGACTGTTCAGCTGGGGCACAGATTCCTTGGCTGTACAGACTGGCTACATCCTCTGTGGGCACATACAACAAAAAGTGTAATTTTCCCTCAGTCTTCTGACACCAAAACAGAACTAAATCAGGTACAAGCCAACTCTAATAACTAAATGATCTAGTTTACAGATGCTGCCTTACCAACCTGAAATCCTCCTATCAATGGCGTGACTGATATCATCGTCCTCTGGAAAAGACTAAAGTGCAATATAAGTCAGCTTTTGTCCTGTATATTATAGTATGAGGTTTACTTTTAGAAGCCAGTATGTAGTAGGGGGAAAGAGCCACACGGTGTTCCATATAACTATAACCCTTCTCATTGTTATACTCAGTGTGTGAGTGTGTGTGTGTTTACCAAAATCAGATTGATGAGATCACTGGCATGGGCAGTCTCCTCCTCAGAGCGAGGGTCTTTAACTTTCGTCTCTTCTGACTGTTGCTCTCTCTCCATCAAACTCTCAATGTATTCCTGCAGTAAAAGCCAAATTTCAAGATATGTCTGAAGTCACATCAACGGGATGATTTATGTCTTTCCCAAATGTTTTAGCACAAAATAAGCACAAAATCCAGTTTTGGAGACAAATGACAAAGAATAATTTTACCTTTAGTCGTGAGTCTATAGTATTTTTGAGTAGTGTGGTGAATGGTCGGTGTTGGTATAGTTCTCTCAACTCCAGGACCTTAGGGCAGCTCCTGACAGGCTGATGGTGTACTGCAGAACCTGCAGGCCTCATTGTCAGACTCAAATCATACCCAACGTCAGTACCAAATGGAGGACCTGGACTCTTCTTCTGGATTTGAGAGGAATGTAAAAACAGGAAAATGGATTTCAAGTGTTGTTCTCTCTTTCTCTGTGTGTGTAATATGTGTAAGCATGTCTGTACTTCTACTGCAGGGAAGTCATGCCAGCTGCGGTTTCTTAGGTTGGGAGGGGTAATTTCAGGGTTCTGTTTGTTAAGCAACCACTGAGACCACACACTCTGGTGGCTGGGCTTTAGGATAGTGATGCCAAACTCATCTGGAACAGACACACCCACAAACCTCACATTACTTCCTGGTTAACTGAATAGTTTCTCCTATCCATCTCCTGATATGTAACAGAATGACAAAAGTACACTCAACATTAGAGACAGTTAATTGTCATTTTACACTATCTGAAAGTTTTTTTTAAGGATATTCTTTCACAAAAACAATAGAACACTTTTATTCAATCCAGTTTTTTCTTGATTTAGGAGACATTAAACCTTGTGTGTTTGCCAATTGTTCCTTCAACAGTGCTATGGTAGGGTCCAAGTACGCCTGGTAGAGCAGCTCCTTTACAGTTTGAGAGCTCAGCAGTTCAGTACCTGAACCATCCTCATACACCAGAAACAACCTGGAAGACAAAATATGTTTGCAGACTTTGAGTAACAATGCCGGGCATCACTTTAGTTATATGGCATTAATTTCTGCTACCTTTCTTTTAGAGAACAAAAAACAAAAAAACAAATACAGTTTATTAGTTAATTAAATGCAGTTTTCTTACTACATGACCTCTGAATGGCCATGGTTTTGTTTTGTCTTTTCTGTGATCTTGTGGCCAATTAAAAAAAATTGAAATAAGAGTTGACTGCGCTGACATTCTGACCTACAAGTTCTCAGTAGTCAATACAACTTTATTACATGAGTAATCAGTTCTCATGTAAACACCTTTGCTTAAGTGTCTCCACAAGTGCATTTTGCCATGGTGGTACACACACACAACATATACACACACACAATATCAGCCAAACTACCTGGGACACTGCTCTCTGGGTTTTACATGAGGCCTGTCCATTTCACTGTCCTCCTCCTTTTCTAGCTCTTCCTCGGTTTGTTTAAGTGTGCTAGGAGCAGGACTCAAGTTTAGCACAGATATCTGCCCATCCTCCATAACCTGCAACAAAGGTCATCATGTTTCCAAAACTAAAAATAATACAACAAAGACTGTTTAATGAATTTCTATATTTTTCCCATCATAGGTGCTTCTTTGAGACTTTAAGAATATGTCAGACTGTTTCATAGATCTAAATTCCTGCCTTCCTCTTATGCTAACCACCTTAAGAAAAAAGACCTGCACAGCAACATAGGCTCACTGTCATGTGATCACAGAAACTGACCTTGAAATGGTTCCCATCAGGGTCTGTAATTTCACAGGCCACTTTGTCTGTATGACTCATAGTGTAAATTCCTGTTTGGTCAGTGGGACCAGTAGACCCCTTTGGACTTGGAGTTACGAGTGGGTCTGAGGAGTACACACATGTTCCATCACTTCTGATGTACAGGACTCCTACACTGGATAGGAACACCTTGGGTACAAAGTACAAATATGGATCAATGGTTTTGCAAACAAGTGTCAAACTGCAGCCTTATCCATGTCTTAAAGTCACTAGTTACAAGCTTTTATTAAAGTTTTGCTTTGGTGCCATCTGCTGGCAAATCACGCACCTCGTATTCTCCTCGATTGTTCCCAGTGATGACCGTTCCATCGGCTAAAAAGATATGAGCAGTTTGGCGCTCTGGGTACATCACTACTGTGGCGCAGCCCTCCTTCTCCACCAACACCATCCGCTCTTTGGCAGACATACTCGCATTATCCTTCTCGCACCCTTTTGTCTCAACATTCTGAGTCGCAGTCTCTTCGGCAAACACACCCTGCTCACTATTCGTATGCACACTACTTTCAGCACTTTCTTTTTCATCACACATACATCCACACTCATTCAGATTTGTGCACCCATGAACAGCTCCCTCCCTGTCACATGCATTCCCTGCACTGTTCCTGCTGATGTCTCCATTGAGACAAGTGTCCTTGACATGCATGTCCCCAGCAATTCTTTCCGCACACTCAGTGCAGTCACTTGCACACTGAGAAGCTGATTTAAGGGTTATACTCCCTGGCTGCTGTCCTGGAAAAGTAAATGACACAGGAACATAAATCAGATATAAAAATCTTCTAAGAGATTATAATGTATTTTAATGGTGATAGCATATTTGTATACTGCACATATTGTGCATATGTTTGTGTAGTCATCTGTAAGTGCAGGTCTACTGCTGAGTATGGATTTGATCCATGTGCTCACTACTGTGTGCCTGCTGGTCACCTGTGCACAGCACACAGTGTGGATTTGCATTCATTGGCCTTTCTTGCAAGAGGCTGGTGATCCTAGTTCCATCTGCATGTTCTACAATTACAGACCCATCTGGGTTCTGAACAGAAACCACCAGATCCTCTCGGTTCATCATCACCTAACACAAGAAAACAGAGCCAGCGAGCTAAGTTAGCAATGAAAAGCATAAGATGATTTCAGAATGAGTCTCATTTCTCGCTCTGTATCATATACTTCAAGGTACTCAGAGAACATCAAAGTGTGAACAGTCTGAAATGAGATTTCCTGCCCCCAGGCACTGTGAGGATTTTTTAACTCTCAAGTTTTTATTATTAACTTAATTGCGATGTTGGTAGCCTGTGTAAATTTAGAAGAAATAGTACTTTCTTGCCTGATGGGTGATCGGGTCTGTAGCCTTATAAGTGAGAAGGGACGTGGTAGGCATGTGTTTGTGTGTGGTCCCAACAATGCAGATGCGATCGCCACATGGAGTTGTAGTTAACCAACACCCTCTGTGATCCTTAGTACCCTCCTTTGAGCTCTGTTCTGCAGAGACACAAGACGTGCAAAGAGAGTATAACTGTACCACTGAAAATTAATTTTCTTCCCAGCAAGCGCCCCGTCACACTCATTACGAGACAGAAGAAGTGCTGTTTTGTATTCAGTGGTACACCAGTCTAACCTTTCTTGCTGTCCTCAGATTCCTGATTAGAGTTTTGTTCCTGAAGCTCAGAGTCAGGGACCCACACTGGACCAGAATCCTGACTGAAACTGACTGAACCATCAGCAAACAGCACCTGCAGTACAAAAAAATAACAGAAGCCAGAAAAAACGGGCATGATTTGAGTTCGTCACCATTTTTATGTAACAATTTGTACAGCCTTTCAAGAACTATCTGCCTGGAGTCAGCTGTACATTTATTTTGATATGTGACACAGTATGAATGAGTGTACCTCTGTGGATCCATCTCTCATGTAACGGATCACAGCTCCCTGGCTGGTGATAATACGGGACAATTCTTTGGAGAGGGCTGTATCCTGAAGATGTCTTGCCTTTCCTCTGCCATGAAGAGGAAAGCTTTGTCTCACCATAATACCCCCTTCTTTACATGGACACAAAAACACACACACATTATGTAATATATATTTGAGTATGACTCTTTAGCATATGTAGAATTGTTCATGGGATTATAGTAGTTACAGAAAGTTGTGCTAAAATTTCATGAAAGGCACATTCATTAAATTCAAGCTATTTGTAGATAGGCCACCAAAATGTGGCAATAGTCTCGCCACATAAGCGTGTAAGCAGGTCAATTTGAGCACAGAAGATATACAGATGAGTCTCTACGAGCATGAACAGGGATCCTACTTGCACCAAGGACGGGAGTTTGCAAAATTACACTTGTGAGGATACACACATTGGTGTTTGACTGCATATGTACTATCAATTCTAAGCACATCCGTTACTGACCTTGTGTATCTTCTCGCAGATATTGCAGCATGAGGCCATTAGGAACAGAGAGGCTGAGACCGTTGAAAGAATTTGATTGCTCTGCTGGTTGGCCTTCACAACCCTTAGACATATGTTACATATTGAATGTAATGACAGAATATATTTTATGGTTAAAAACCTATGTGTACACATGCATATAGTCTACATGAATCTGCATTATTTTCTGTATACATGTATGTGTTTTAACCTGGGACTCTGGAGGTCTGAACTGGCTGGATGTGGTTTGTGTCTTTGAGGGAACTGATGCCACATCTTTTTCTTTGGAGCAGTGAATGGAGGCAGACAGATGAATGGGGTCAAGGATAGATGTCTCTGGTACTTTGCCTTTGGTTTCCTGGGAAATCACTATAATAACAATAATAATAACTTTATTTTAAAAAGTACTTCTTGATTGATGAGATTACTAAGTATTAAGTATTAAGAACTGTTCTGAAATAGTGATTGGCAAGGATTGTTCCAGTTTCAGATCATCAGCAAGGCACTAAGCTGTAGCAATTCAAGCCAAGCAACATCCGATTCAGGGTTGCGAGGAAGCTGGAAGCTATCCCGCTTAAAGTTAAATGGGATCTAAAATATTAAAATCAATTATAAAACTTTAATTGTAACCAGTATAAGGAGGCCTAAACACACAATACTGTTACTGAAAAATAAAAATGTAAAACTTGTGTTCATTTGTCTGTCTGTGTTTTTTTCTACAATCCCGAACATAATACATTTCCAAAGTCCAGACAGGATGATATTAATGCACATATATCCTACTCAATGTCAAAGCAAGTGTGGACGCAATGAAAATTTTGAAATGTGCCCTGAAGGAAGCATTATTGGACAGTGATTTAGACCTGTACCACAGTGAAGACAGACTGACTGTGGGTCTGAGATTTGTGGAAGCTATTGAAAACCATCTCCATCACCTGATGTATCCTGCCCTTTTTCATTGTCTTTCACTAGGGCGTAGAAATGGATGCCATCTGCATAATCTTAAAAAAGAATACTGAGTTTGCAGATAAAATGTAAATAAAGAAAAAGAAGAAGAGCCAAGGATGGATCGATAACTGGTCAAAGGGATTACTAAAGTGCAGGTCTGGCCAAACAAAAACACTACGCTACCTGTTCAGTCAAGGCCTTTTAAACTTGCTTGCTCCAGGCTTAATAAATGTCAGGAACACTGAGTTTATTAACTATTCAGTATTGTATTTAACCTGTTTTCAACTTTAAGTATAAAAAAAGTAGTTTATTTTAAAAATGTGTACTGTATGTCTGAGTGTAATACCTGTGCGTCCTCCCGTGGGACCATAGAAACTGTAAGAAAGACGAATTCTATTGTCAAGCACAGCTGAGAAGGAGCCCTGCTTCACTTTTTTTATCTCCACAGGTTCTGCCACTGAAAGAGACCGCGCGCGCACACACACGCACACACACACACACACACACACACTAAATGAGACTATAGATCACGTATCATTCACAATAACTGTGGTATTTACACAGATGTATAAAAAGGTAACCTAAATTATAACAGGACCTCTTATTGTATGTAGCAGCTTTACCTCTACAGTCCTTCTCCGGTTCAATGCTTTTATTGTCTTGGTTATGAGAAGGACATTTTGCAGGATCAACAACAAATTGGTTGACATGTGTGTAGAAATGATGTCCATCCTTCTTCACAACGACTTTCATTTGGCTGGAACCTGGAGGAAAAACTATGTGTAACTGAGGAATATTTGACCTTTGCTTTATTTATGTTTTTAATTGATTTATGGTGCCATTTGTCTAATAATGGAACAAAGCTAATAAATGCTTCACCAGTTTTTTCCTTTCTTAAGGAAATATAGCTGCAGGAGGGGGAAAACAATTTTGTGAATGGTTTAACTCTTCATGTTATCTTAAGATATAACATATGTTTGTAGTTTTCTATAGTGATATCACAGTGTCTACATAAGCTGTTTGTGAATATGTTTTTTGAAGGTCTGCTTGGATGCATTAAGAACACAGACAGATCCTGTACCTTGAACAAAGCTGACTGTCTCCACAGTGACACGTCCTCCATCGGAGGGGAAAAGGTACTGGAGACAACCTGACACATGGATCAATTTTCCGTCCATAATGTAGCCTATGAAACCCTAAACATTGGATGGATGGACATGCATGGAGTCATTTATTACTTAACCTGAACAGAGATGTTTCACTTAGCAAGACTTTAATCAAAACATGAGGTTAGTTATGTAATGGGTTCTAGCATGTGTGTGCTCTCACGTTGAAAGGTTCCTCTGCCTGCTGTACTTCTACGTCTTCATCCACAGGGGATGTTGTTGTGATAGCTGACTCTGTGGGAAGCTTGGCTGAGCTGCCTTCCATCCCTGGCCTGCTCTTCTTGTCATCAGATGAGGTTTTCTTTTTCTTATTGTCGGGTGACTTGTCCTCCTTTTTCTGCTGCTTATCTTTCAGCAAATCCTCTTTCTTTGACATTTTGGGTATCACTTCTTCCTTCTGACGCTCCTGCTCTAACTTCCAGGCCTGTAACGCCATAATACTGTAACCATGTAACACTTTGGTGATTCTAAAGTAGTTCAGTGTGGCTGTGTTCTAGCTTGAGAAAATGAAAAATCTTATTTTATTTCTAAACGTACTTTACAGATAAAATACTGATGGACGATAGTCACTGAAAACTGGAACTATTAGAACTGGAGTACACTGGTGAAAAACACTTTGATTTGAACTCGTGAATTTATTAGTTAGTTGCTGTGTGAAAAAGCACCAGAGGGATACAAGAAATGAGACTGGTCTATGAAATTCTCCATGTCAGATTCACGCATGTGTGTTTGTGTGTTAGCTTGTACTGACTTTAAGGGAGTCTTTTCTGATGAAGACTTCCATACTCTCTTCCTCCTTGGAAGAACAAACAGTATTTTCATCTAGTCCAGGAAGAAAATAAATATTATATGTATACAGAGGTAAGCATGGTTACATTGGTAGAGCCACATATTGATCACTATAGTACAATACCTTTTGGAGAATCAGATTTCAAAGTGTCGTTTCTGTCTTGCATTGTGTCTCTCTTTGATTCCTCCTCTCTTGTCCAGTGTGAAACAGCATCTGCCACGTGTTCAAAGTAACTCCTGTACAGACAGAAAGGACAATGCAGAGTGAGCTGCAGATTAAACCTCTTCAATGACTCCAGGAGTGACTACTCAGTTCCAACACATCGCTATGACACAAACATTGTATATCCATGGAGGCAATCAGCAAAAGATACCTTACTCTTCCTCTTGTAACAAGCATACACTTAAAAATCTGGGCAACATTTCACACCTGAACTTGACATCAGTGTGAAGAGTCACATGCCAGAACTCCCTGGCCTGGCGATGAGGACTCATGGGATTGTGGCAAAAAACATATAGGATGTTGTTATGGCTTCCTCTGAAGGTATCCATGCAGCGGTATTCCTCTGATGCTGACTGGAGCAACTACACCAAAGAAAAAAGTCAAAATTATCCAAGCAAATACCTCAAAATGTTTTAAGCAAAAACATATAAAGAACATAAAATTGTGCTGTTTTATGCTTTTTTGAAGGATGTACATCATACTGCTGCAGAGTATAGCCTCAACTTTGTTTAGTTTGCTCAGTAAATCCATTTTGAACTCTTGCATTTTACATTTAAAGCGCCAGAGCAGAGGAGACTTAACGTGTACTAACCACAGTACATCTAGTGTGACACCACTAACATATTTAACAAGATAAAAAGATATGTCACCTGAGGTAGGACAGTGGCATTGTGGTGCTCAGCATAGTGCCAGTGAAACAGAGATCTCAACCTACAGCTCTGTATGTCACATAAGTCCAGGTGGCTACATACTCTACCACTCTGCTCCTGGGGGGAAAATACAGCATCCATTGCCGTTGTGCATTTTTTTAATTAAAGCAAGCTAAAAAAAAAGAAAGAAAGAGATATAAATATAAGAACAATACCTCTCTGTTAGAAGGCTCTTCAGTAAGAAATCTTGGATCTGTAGTTAAAAAAAATAAGTAAAGTAAAGCAGTGATGTAGGGTGTTTCATGAGTGAGTTGTAAAATGTAACATACTGCATGTAAACCAGTGTCATAACATAACAGTAAGTGAATTAACTAATATAACATCAGACCTTTGTTCCTCATGTTATAAAGATGCTGTTTAGCAAAGGATAATGGGTCATCCCAGGGGATTACTGTTGATATCTGCTGCTGTGCTGGATCAGCTATTCCACATAACACACCCTGCTGATCCACCCCAGTCAGTGGCATAGCCTCAAAGACGCTCTGATGAAAAAAACGCTCCACCTCCGGCCATGACACATCATCTGTAGGAAGCCGATGACTCAAGAGCTTTATCACAAGACAAACAAAGCTCACCAACATTTACTGTAAGCAGCTATTTAGGTACAGTGAGTTGACCCAAGGCCTTAAGCACAGGTTCTGACCATCTGCGCAGTAGTGCTGTAGCTGTTGTTTGATCGACATCCAACAAGACTTTCTGTTTTTCTGCTGAGTGACTGACTCAATCATCTCCCATACAGGAGACAGTCTCATCATGGACAACTCCACCTCTGTCGGATCGAAATCCTGAACCACCTAAGAGGGTCACGTGCATGTACACAAATACACGGCAGCTCTTGTTAAACCAGGCAGTCATTTTCTTAATATCATGTAAAAATCACACATGGAAAACACAAAAACTTGATTTTAAAATACAATAAAATTACTTACACCGGTGTCTCTGAAGCGCTGCGCTCGCTCATCATGGTGTCTGATAACCATAGGTTGCTCAGTCTTCTTCTCAGTCTCCCTTGCTCCAAATTTCGCCACTAGCCTCTAGCACAGATAAACAAAGAGAATAAAACTGAGAAACATTAATAGATTGTATACTGTGCTCTAAGCGTACCTGAGAACCCAGAACTCATTGTTAAACTGGACCTTATGATTTTGAGGCCTGAGTGAACATCTGCCTACTAAAGTAATGTAAACTATGTTTTTTGTGCTTTCTGTGGTGTTTGTGGAACAATGTTGGTGCTGTAATGCAAATTTCCTGTGTGCAGGTATAATCTTATTATTAGTATTTGTTAGACATATATACAGAAATATCCTCGATATTTCCGCTAAAGTTACACCTTCAATATAGCACCATCTGCTGGTGGTGAACTGGTATGGTTACTCAGTGCTGTATGTGTTATTTCAGCATTATGCAGCTCTGATTAATCCTTACAATAAGGACGTGTTAAGCATTATTAAATTGGGGTATTTCTTGAAGAATCCATATCTGATTCATTTTGATGAATTAGATTTTGAATTTTATTCTTCTATTAATGTATACATGTGACTGAGTTATGACTTAAATGTGAGTTTGAGTTCATTAAAGATACAATTGTTTTGAATACAAAAACCTTTTGTTCGGTAAAAATTTAAAAAAAATCTTTTAATGCATAAACAACAAGCGATAGATGACATGGTTTTCCTGTCACATGTTCTTTCTATTCTGGAAACCGAGCATTTTACCCCACCCACCCCCCATACGTCACAACCAAGCCCATCCTACTAGGGGAACGTCTATTACCATAACACAAGAGCTGGTGGGGATTTGCTATTCAGCTTTAAGTGTCTGACACTAATCCTGCCCACCGAAATATGAGCCTTGTCTTCCTGTGAGTTTAGCTGCAGTCCCTTTTGTTTAAAAGGAGGAGGGGAAAAAAA
>VVHJ01027409.1:0-10339 GCA_015107715.1 Tylochromis polylepis
TCGTCCCTGGGAGGACTCCAGGGAGTACCAGGAGCAGCAGCGCAGGAAGCTGAGCAATAAAGACTGAGACTGGAGGACATCAGGCTGAGCAGACTGCACATAGACACACATACACACCATGAACATTACAAGAATGAACTGTGGAGAGACCTGAGATTCAGTTATCGTTGTCTCTGCAGCTTCGGGGCCTGGACTCTTTTGTCTTTGCTTGTGCAGGAATTCAGACTTGGGGAATATACATTACTAGGCGGTAATGGTTTCTTCTGGTTGTAACACGTTCACAGCTACTAGTCAGACTGATGTATCATCAGGATGATTTTCGCTGTTCACAGATAAATTCATGTGGTGTCCAACATTATTAATATTATTAATTTTCAGACATAATACAGTTATAATACACATGCTGTCTCCATTGTTTTCAGCACATGGAGCAGAGTAGGCTTCACACCTGAATAGGTGGTAGTGTAGAGTCAAACAGTGTTTTCTGATTTGCTGGAAAGTTGATAAACAATGACTTGTTATTGCTTCAAGCTTTCCATTACTACTATTATTATGCCATAGAAGCAAAACTGGTGTTGTAATTAAACAAGTTGATACTTATAATTTTATACACAAATATATAAATTAGGTGTCACCTGTCTCAGCCAGTAGGTGGCCCAACTGTGTCCTGCTGCAAGGAAGGGATTATATATCCATGTATGATTTCCATGACTCAATAAATTATTATTGTTTATCCACAGTGTTGCCTTCACTTTCATTTTGTTTTTGACAAAAGCCGGTGGATGTGGTGGGTCTTTGTTTACAATGGTATTGCATTGATT
This sequence comes from Tylochromis polylepis, assembly GCA_015107715.1. Lineage (NCBI taxonomy): Eukaryota > Metazoa > Chordata > Actinopteri > Cichliformes > Cichlidae > Tylochromis > Tylochromis polylepis. The sequence goes on from VVHJ01027409.1 coordinate 822, forward strand.
TACCAGTTGGAAGCATAAAGGAATAAATAAGAGAATGGTCCAGCCTTTCCTCGGGCTTTATAATTCTCGACAGTAATCTGTTTTTCTGACAGTTATTACTTTGCACTGCGGTGGATTTATTGCGTTTATAATAGAAATAGTATTACCTTTTTGCTTTTTTGGTCCTAAAAAACAAAAGAACATGATATTTTCTGTATGCAACAATGTCTCCAGATTCGTACGTATAGGTAATGTGTGGGTGAGTGACAGATAATGTGTGTGCTGCCTCACCTCATTCAGCTGTGAAATGAGATGTAATGAATATTCTTCAGGTGCAAACGTCTGCATGAAAATGTCTCGGGATACATTTTCCGCAATCACTTTTTTATGTTCCTGACTTTTGAGCCGTTTTAACACACAGTGTTCTTGGGCTCAGGAAACAAACAGCAGATCATATGTGAGGGTTATTTTTTTTCCCCACATGCACAGATTGTACAAAAATACATCTTGCTCAGTGTGCTGTTTTGTCATTGGCTGTTTGAATGTGTGGCAAAGCCGCCATGAAGTAGCAATCGCCTCTTATCCACCAAACACCTCTGAATAACAAAGCGGAGTAATCAAGTGTTTGTAACAGGATTAGCAGATCACATCAAAGCTCTCGCGTCAGGCGGAGGGTTGATAAAAATGTCTGGTGTTTTGGGAAGAGGCTTCTAAAATTAGAGTAGCCACATGTTGGTGCATTTGTAATCTTAGAGGTGAATCACACACTCATGCTGGATGCTCCAACGGGTGGCCCCAGGGCTGTTTTTGATTAGATGAATACTGTCTAGAAATAAGAACTACAGCGAGGATGCTGCTGTTTCTTTGGGACAGAAGAGATATTGAGTTTGAAGATGCTCATTAAGCTTGGCCTTAATATACTGAAGGGTTAGCTGTGGTGGTGGAAAAATGTATTATTTTTTTTTAACTTAAATAACAGTAACATTTTAAAATGTGATACAATAAAAGTCATGCATTCAAAGTCTAAAGTTTTACTGGAAAATAAAGTAAAAGAAGCGCTATAATTAGACTCTAACAAACAAATCATACAGTTGTGGTAGGTTTTTTTTTTCGTGATGCTGAAAAGTGTGTTCATATTTCCATCAGTTTTGACAAGATCATCAAGCTCACTGGCTGAAATGCAGCTAAAAACGATGAAAATGAGTGAAAAAGCAGCCAGTGTCCGGAGAAAAACTTTGAAAGAGCTTCAGAGAACATAGAAAACTATTACTCATGATCACTTTTTCAAAAAATAAAGAGAAAGTCTGGCTCCTTGGAAGCAAAGATATAAAGAAATGAGGGTAGCTCAAGATTTTTCCATAGCCTGCTAACTATGACTTGGACGTGATAAATATTTGTCAGCATGAACGTGGTTGATATTAACATGGTAATAAATGGATCACAGCATGATAGTATTGGCAGTTGGCTCTCAGTATTGCTTCCTCACAGACGTGCTTTCATCACTGCAGACTTTTGGCGTTGGTCTCCTAAACACAGATTGCACCATGTCCTGGAAAAAAAAAAAGAAACAAGATTCTTGGACGAAGCGTAATGCATGTCTAGGAAACTGGGCCCTTCTCTTGCTAACAAGGAAATCTCTTGAAGACAAATTGTGTGAAATTAGGTGAGGTGGCTTTGCTTTCAGCTAAACGTCCCACTCATTTAGCCATTTTTTAAAATTTCCTCCACAGCGTCCTACTTCACTGTACATTATATGGAAGTTATTTAGCTCAGTGTTTGGTGAACCATGTAACCTTGTTAATTGTGTACGGCTCTACAGCCTCGCAGTTTTTCCATAGAGCCTACTTCAAGTGAGTCACATGAAGAAGACTTAAGAGCGCTGAAGCAAAAGACATGTTACAGCTCTACAGTTCTACGATGAGGAGATATAGCGGGGGTGTAGTCATCAGAGGCCAAAATAGGTCAGCCTGGAAGGCCTTGCTATTGTAAGTGAGCTGCCAAAATGTGTTATGAGATGGAGCCCATATTTGAAAAACATACGCCCATTCACATGTGCTTCAAGTTTGTATAAGAGAATGGAAGAAAATGCAATGAAATATTAAGTGGACAAGGCTAAACAAGGGGGAAATAAAATTCAATATTTACCATGTTGTTTGATGAGAAGGAGAACTAATGAAGTCTGAGAAACAAGAATCGTGGCGTCAGTTGAGATTCTGGGCAATGTGACAACTGGGGCTCTCAAAATAATCTTGAGCATCTTCCAGTGGCCCTATTCAGCTCTGGGGCCCCTCCATCAGTCGTTTCCCCCTTTAATTAGCAGCCCTGCGTGTCTGGTTTTTAATCTGCCAGATCGTCACAGCTCTGATGTGGAAACGCTGCAGAAAAAGCGGTCTGCTCTCAGTTCTTTTGGCCCTCGGTGAATGAAAAATTCCCTCTCCCCAGATTCACTCACACATACCCCAGATGATGATTAATTACCATTGGTATTATCTCATGAGAAGACATTTTTCACAAGGATTGCAGACATGACTATTCACTTCAGTGAGAGAAATGCAGAATATAATATCTAATTTGTCATCATTGGGTTAATTCTCACACCACACTGAAATCGCAAAGTTTTGATATTTGGTACTTAATGCTTATCAGTGACAGCTTAACCAGCAGATTGTCACTTACATAGGGAATGGTAGTTTGATTAAAAATCATCACCAGAAAATTAAAAAGAAATACTGTGTCACTTTGATGACATAAAGCAAACACTGTAGATTTTATTCTTTCCAGGAACTGTATTTGATGTTACCTTTAAAGTTAACATCAATGCTGTAATGCTGCTGTTTTAAAGCTGCAACAACAACTCAGATTTTTTGATGTATTTGCTTTTTAAAGAACTCTAATTATGATGTACAGGTATTAATATCTTAATATTATGAACAACAACACATGACATATTACACAGTGTCATTTTTTAGTAAAAACAAAAGAAGCCAAGTACACACGATGATCCACTTTTAACAGCGATAACTTGCAGTAATCACTTTTTGTCGGATTTTATCACTCGCACATCAATGTGGAGGAATTTTGTTTTACTCTTGTTGTTTCAATTCATTGAGGTTTGTAGAAATTCGTTTATGCAAAACAAAGAACTGCACACATCTGTGCAACTTCTATATTGTAATCAGCTGATGCCAGCACTATGTTCTCTCTGCAATAAGTTAAAAAAGGCCACTTGCTTTTTTAACTTATTATAGTACTTGTGGAAACCCCTCCTGCTTGCCCTTGTCCCTTTTAGTAGGTTAGTCACTCGCTAACTCACTGTTGTCCTCTGTGTTATAATTGACTGAGAATTTGAATATTCTTCCTCATCATGAAAGAATAACTTGTGCTTATCATCACAGATGAAAGGCTTTCTCTGTAATATATTAATATAAAGTTATATATTTTAAAGAAACATTGGTTTTTCTTCTGTGTAAATTCAGTCATCCATCAGTTAAAATGTTAATAACTCGATTATTCTACCATCTAAAAATAAACTTTGTTTCATGCTGATGCCTGGTATTTAGACTCCATGTTGTTCGGCCAGTATCGGTTTGTAGTTTCAGGATTTTAATTTTTTTGTGTGTTATATCTGTGAAATGTTATACATTAAAGGATTAAAGAAAAAGAACTGAGAGTTTTATCAAATATGAAAACAGTCTTTAGTCAGGGAGAGCCTTCATTACCCTACTGAGTCACAGAGAGATGCAGAAAATAGAGGCTTATACTACCTGGAGGAGGGGGAAGAGAGTGAGTCGAGAAATGGCCTTTGTGCTTATTTTATTTAGGCCCGCTTTCTCTCTTTTTCTTTCATTTCTATAAATAGACAGACGCTTGGCAGCTGAGGGGTAGTCCACGCAGAACAAATGCACCCCCTGGCTGTTTCACTTCATTCGCCACATAATGAGCCAGACGGAACACGCACAGATCGCCGCCGTCACTTCCACTCTCCCCGCGACCGAGGCAGGGGCCACACGTTGCCATGGAGATGCGGCCGGGGCACAGGGGCCCGGGCAATGTGATGCTAAGTCCCTCAGTTGAACTGACCTCTCTGCCTTGATCTCTGTCTCATCCGGTCTTCCTTCATATCGCCATCCCGTACTTTTGACGCTCCTCCCTCCATGCCGTTCTTCTTTCTATCTTTCATTCAGCACCATAAGGCACAAGGGAGATGAGTAAATGAATGTGGAGTCCAGTGTCCTACACTCGTCTTCTGTGCACCGTCCCTCTGATATAATGGAGTCAGTGCGGGTATCCCTCACTCACCCATCTTCCCCTGCAAATATATTACGGACCAGTGAACCACTGAATGCTCAGCTCCAATAGCTGCAGCTGCGGAAGTGGCACTCTCCATAGACAGGCTACACTATGTGAGCAAATACTTAAGTAAAAGTACATTTATCATGTATTTGGGAAAGCTTAGCGCTTCCCTCTATCTGCACTGCACTCAGTACAAATTTATGGACTGTCAGGTTTTTATTTGAGGACAGGATTTATTGGTGCACAGTGGTAAAGCTTTTATTGTATTATAGAAAAAATAACCAGCTCTTCCTCTCAATTTGATTATGTGCATCCCCACCTAATCAAGCCAAAGCATGTATGTCTGGATGATGGGATAACAGTGACGGTGTTTGGCTAGATGCCACAAAAAGAAGAAAAGATTTCTAGTGCAGTGGAGGTGTGAGCTGTTCTACCATATTAGGATTTTTCCTTCTAGGACTACGACATTGTGAGGATATTTATATGGCAAACATATTCAAACATTTGAGCAAATTCATTTAAAAATGCAGGACATTTTGTACAGCAATCTACTGTTATTTGTAAGCATAGATGAAGAATGAAAATGCTGGTCCCCCTATGGTGTAATTTGTTTCCATTTCTTGAGCTGAATCTATGAGAGATGCCAAAGATAACACTTTGCTGGGCATAAAATAGTATTTTGTTTTTTCCCCAAACAGCTATTAGCTGAAAACTTGGCATATGTCAGCAGGGTCCAGGAAACTAGAAAAGTGGAGGACAAAGAAGTGCCAGGCCTAAAAATTATCTACAGCAGATGAACTGTGTCTGAAAGTCATGCCGTTAAGAAAAACAAAACAATCAAACACAGAATTGACATAGGACCCGAGAGGTTGATCTCGCCCTTTGGTTGATCCATCTACTGCAGGGGTAAGCAAGTCCAGGCCTCAAGTGCTGGTGTCCTCCAGGTTTTAGATGTGTCCTTGATCTTGATATCTAAAACCTGCAGGACACTGGCACTTGAGGCCTGGACTTGCCTACCCTTGATCTACTGTTTACTGAAGCCTCATCAGAAACCTGGACCTCAGAGGTCTCAGTGAAAGGGTGGCTGTCAAGAAGCCATTCTTAAGGCAGGGAAATGTGGAGAAAAAGCTGAGGTATGCCAAATTACACAAGAACTCGACTGAAAAGCTGTGACAGCAGGTCTTATGCAGTGATGAATCCAAATTTGAAATTTCTTGTTCAACTCATCGTCAATATGTATGAAGGAGGTCAAAATTGATGGAATTATGAACACAGAAAAGTACAATCAGATTTTAATCCACCATGCAATACCATCTGGAAATAAACTAACTGTCAACTGACCAAATTTTTCAGCATGAGAACGATTCCAAACAAACTGCCAATGCAGTAAAAGTATGCCTGGATAGAAAAAACACACAACAGAACATGATCAGTCCTGGATTGGCCTCCCCAGAGCCTGGACCTCTAGATTATTGACGCAGTGTGAGATCATTTTGACAGTGAATAGAAAAAATTCTGTCAACATCCAAAGAAGAGCTTTAAATTTACTTTAAGAAGCCTGGAAAACTATTCCTGAAGACTAGTTAAAGAAATTACATAAAAGCTTTCCTAAGAGAGTTCAGGCTGTGATACCAGAGTCATACCACTTTCACTGTTTTTGCCTTATATACTGCATTCCCAAGCATGTTTCTGTGTTTCACTGCCCTCGTTTCTCATTTTAATTGCAAAATATAAAAAAATGAGTGGTGGCACAAGACTTTTGCACAGTTCTGTATAAAGATAGCAGACCATTATGTGAGTCTCATTTGCTGGGCCTGCAAACTGCTACTAAAATAAATGAAAATAAAATAAATGAGATGATAGATCTTCTTCTGATGCATCATGGGTGGTGATAGTGTGTGTAAACTCATCTCAAGTATAGAAGAGGCTACCAGATGTGGTCAGAGGCTTCTCAGAACGTTACAAATGCTGCAATCAAATGTGTACATGGTAGACAACACTAAAACTAAAACTAATTTATAATGCCGCACAGCCATTTAGTTAAGCAGTGAGGACCAAATGACCCTTCAGCCTAGCCATATTTTCATTTAAGTCAAATATTGTACCCCCACACTCCATGCATCTTTTAAGTCTTCAGAGTGACCGCCATCCTTGAGGTCTTTAGATCCTGATGCAAGGTGATTCTCTACCTTTCTTGTTTCACAGCTTCACTGTTCATTACCGCCTGTTGTAAGTGGACGTCGCCCAGGGGGTGATGTTGATGTTAACTTTCCCGATGACCCCTCCCTCCCGTTTCTCTCACTGGCCGCTCCAACAGTGCGTTTGCCTGGGTGGGCAAAGTTGTTGCTTCTTAATCCTACAAATTATCAGCATGTGCAGAGTGCCGAGTGCAGCACAGAGAGAGAGAGAGAGAGAGAGAGAGAGAGAGCAAAATTACGAATCAGAAAATGCAAGTGCAGCACTATTCTCTCCTGCTATGCTGTTTCATTCCCCACTGCTGCTGCTGCTCCTGCGTGGTGTGGCATGCTGTTGCCAGGCTTCTTGTGGTAAAAACAGTGAAGAGAGAAATTAGCAAGGAGGAGCTGGAGAAAAGTTGCCTTATTCTGAAAATCAATGTGAGCAGTCAGTTTTCAGGCCATCAAGCCACCCTCCCCCTTGTAAGTGCTGCTCCTCTCAGTGGGTAGCACAAGCAGGCCTGGTGTGTTGATTACAAGTATAATCCATTAATCATCACTAAATGCATGGAGGACTTTGATGAGAGAGGCAAGGGCAGGCATTGAATTCCAATCATGTGATGCATGCTGGGTGCAGGTACACTTAAGCAGCACCAGTATGTCCAGTGTATTCTCGGCCTCCACCCTTTTTCCTGCAGATAAGAAAACTTCATTGAAAATCCAACCATAGTCTCCATGCTAATTACAGCATTGCATGTAGAGGAGTGGAGGATGGGGGAGTGCTGGCGGTTGGGACTACCTGGACAGCTCGGCTCATCATAGCACCCCTGCCCCTCTCCACCTCCTCACACACAGATGCGCACACAAACACGGTCTTTCCATTTGGGGAGTGATTGTTCTTGAATTTCATATTTGAATTCAACAAGCATGGAAATCTGAACAGGCTAATAAGATTCTGTACCACAGTGCCGGACTATATAATTAAAATCAGATCCAATTGATTTTCCTGCTTTGCATACAGGCTCCATCCCAAAAGAGAGGGACTCGGCATGCTGCAGTAAGAGTCTCTCCTTGTTGTTTCTAGACAGAGGAATAATTATTCATTATAGATTAACTGCTAATTATTTTAAAAGACTTTTAAATACCGGAATTAATTTTACATACAGTTTGGTTTGCTCTGGGAGTTTAAGGATTTTTCCCCCTCCCTCACAGTGCCTCAGGCCTATATGATGCTATAATTAGAGGTGGTGGCAGTGTCAACATCCTCCTGCTTTGCTCCCGTCTCTGGGGCTTCGTCTGTCTCGTCAGCAGGGTGATTGCGCTGCATCAAGGACTGTGTGCCCAGCGAAGCTCTTATTGACTAGTAATGCATATAACTGGAGATGGAGATCATCGGGTTGTGCAGTGCAGCTGAACAATGGGCACAACAACACAGAAGAGCTGATGAGAGATTATTAAGAATGTGCTCAGGAAGACCACCAAGTGATCCCTTGTTGACGGTAACCATATTCAAATAACTTGAATGAGTTTCCTTTTATGAAAGAGTCATAATGAATTAACACTCTTTTTTGATATTATATATGTTTTAATTTTTCCAACTCCTTGGTGATTTACTACATTTGTAACCACATGCACCCAATATAAGTACAAACATGCTATAAAAGCTTTTTTTTACCCTGTTTTGTTACTTATAGTTAACTTACACATTTTGTGCACTGACACATTCAGTATGTTTTCACGTACTCCATCTGATTTTCTCAGGATCATTAATAGAATATCTCCTATTAGTAATGTTACACCTCTAAAGGCAGCCTTTATCACTAATGCTGATACTAATTAGGGTGGTAAATGGAAATGGAATAGTAATTATATAATGCTATTTTCTACTCTTACTGAGCACTCAAAGTGCTTTCTACTTAGTGAATGACCTGCTTTGCCTCCTGAGCCACAGCCACCTGGATATAATTTGTATGTTGACAACTTGCAAGTGTTCTTGTTGTGTGATTGATTGTAGCGCTGCCTGATGACAATATAATGCATCAAATGTGGGTTTAACTAGCAGGAACGACAGATTGTGGCACCATCAATTTATTGTTTATTTTTCAGGGACTTCTGTATAATAAACGTCCAACAAAGACTCTTATGAAAAAGCTTCTGTCAAGCACACGCCTGACATCAAACATAATAAATAAAAACAACAAGCGACAAAGGCATAACTGAACATGTAGTTCCTCTAATGGCCACTTGAGGCTTGCTTCTTATAGATATCCATGCTAAAACGCCCATGAGAATTAAGAATACATGCAGACTGCTTCAAAAAAGTATTGTATTTTAGAATACACACGTTTTGTTTGTGTTAATGAATATTTGTCACTTTGAACACAGGTGTCTGTAGGCAACAGATGGCTGCTAATCTGAGTCAGTGAATTGGACCTCTTGACAGAGATTAAGGTGTTGGTTACTTTTGGAGGAAATTTTAATGTCATTATTTCACAAATAATAATTAACTGTACTAAGAGAGCTCAAGGAGGTGGTCAGGGAGAAGGAGGTCTTGGCGTCTCTGCGTAAACTGCTGCCTCCACGACCCGGACTTAGATAGTTGGTAGAAGATGGATGGATGTCTGTGAAGGTTCTCAGTCGTCCAGGTCATGGTAGTCTAAGGAGCTTGGAAAGAAAAGCGTCTGGACTTCTCTAAGTTTTTTTGAAGACGTTTCACCTCTCATCCAAGAAGCTTCTTCAGTTCTAAGAGCAAATGGTGGAGAGTCCCAGATTTAAAGCCTTGTGGGAGTGTCTCCCAAGAGGGTCATGGACCCCCTGTGGATCCTCTAACTAATCACACAAGCCCAGGTGTGAAAACGGGTGTGGGTCTCAATCAGCCAAGGTTTCAGGCGAACCCATTGTGAAACCTATCCCCACCCTATCATGTTATTTGCTGAGGTCAGATGGCCCAGGATGTGAGTGGGCGTTAAGGCATCTGGGAAGGGATCTCAAAACTGGATTATAGATAGCAGACAATTGGTGTCGTAAACCACCTCCTCTGTTCAAAGATGGTCGTTCACAGTGGACATAGAT
>VVHJ01027411.1:4198-18057 GCA_015107715.1 Tylochromis polylepis
TGTGTCCATTAAGAGCTACAATTTAACACCTTTAGCAACTTTTTGCACAAAGAGCTTCTGTGATAGAGGTTTGTATTACCCCAGTGTCGTCTGATCTTCTGCAGTGAGCATTCACATTCAGTGAGTTGTTACTTCTGCTGCTGCTGCTCTGTTGCTCCAGCTGCAGCACTAGAGCCGGTCATGTGACCGACTGGGGGGTGAAAGTGGAGAGGTAAGGCTCTGTGCGCCTCCCCCCCCAGGACTGATGTGAGGTGTTCAGTTTCCATGGTAACGTGGCTCACACAGTCGCCGTGGATTGGGGCTGGGTTACTACAGGAGATGCAGCTGGGGATACTGCGAGTTTGTGCCTGTGTGACTGTGAACGTACGATGAAAGAAAGAGTCGGGAGAGTGAGGGAAGCTGTGCTAGTCGTGTGTGTTACTATGTTTTGTGTTAAGCAGCTTCCTCTCATTCACACATAATCATATTTCCCTTTCTTTCTTTTTTCATTTTAATTGACTAAACCATGTCTCACTTTCCCAGTGCCCTGCCCTCTTTTCTTCTCTTCTTCCTTTTATTTTCCTTTATGTTCTTCTCCAGTCTCCCATCTCCTTCCTCTTATTTCATCTAGCTGTCTTTCCTTTTGCTGCCTCTTCCTTTCCTTCTGTATTCTCAGATTCACCTTGCGTTTCCCGTCCTTTTGTTTCCTTCCTGTTGATTCTTCTGTCATCTCCTTTTGTCCTCTTCTTCTCCGTCTTTTATTCTCGCTCCTGTTTACGCCCGTGTCCACTTGTATTTATCTCCTCCACCTTCTCCCCCTCCTGTCCTGTATATTTTGTTTACTTCCCTTCGGATATGTTTAACTCGAGTCAGCTTGAGCTGTAAATTCACATCAGTCAGCTCTCTGGGCTCTGCCTCAGTAGCATATGCACAAAAACCTAATTTATTGCTTGTTGCATTTATCACATGCTCCTAACTTCCATGGCAAACAAACAAAAAAAATGTTGGCCAGCCTTGGTGAGCAGCGCGCAGGTACCGTACCCAGGGAATTGCAGGCTTTTGCCCTGAATGGCTCTCTGTATTCTGGGGCGTTCAGTGTGATGGATGCTTTGTTATTCTAGCATTAAAGCTTTAATGTGATGGATTCTCCAGCAACAGAAGAAGAGACTCCAGAGCCGATGTGGAATTCATATCTTTGACTTTTTTTTCCTCTCTCTCTCTCTCTCTCTCTCTCTCTCGTCTCTCCTTTCCCTTTTGAATTTTTTTTCATCTGCTTGTTCACATTAGTGGAGCTAGTGATCAAATGTCACCCTCTCAGTGAAAATACATGTAAATCGGAGTCCCTACAACCTTTAAATAGGTACAGCGGGCTGGTAATGCCTTTAGTGTAGTCTTTTAAAGGGACTTTTACCGTCCCATGGCCTAAATTTGCTTTTCCATGGGTGCAATTCAGTGGGAAACAAAGTGTGCGCACATGCTTGTGTGCTGCCTGCCCGTCTGCCTGTTTCAAAGAGCTCCGGCATGTTGCAGTGGGAATAAGGGAATAAGAACCTGACCTAACTGTGCAAAAATGTTGTACTGAGAAAATCCAGCACTCCCAGTAGCGGAGCCAAAATCAATGTGCTTCGCAGGTAGTAAAGTATCACTTAAATGGCTACTCTGGCTCCATCCAAGGAGAAAGGAACAACATGAGATGCACGTGTGAGCCCGAAAATATAAGAAATGCTTTCTGGTGCTCTTCTGCTGAGTGTGTCTCAAGGTTGGTTGAAGGCCACTAGAGGCTGCTAGCAACCCAGTTTAGACCAGTCGGCTGGAGGGAAATGGAAGTTGTCTTGTCTCAAACGCAGACTCTGAAATCAATTTTAAAAAAAGGAGTTCAGGATGGCCATAGAACACCCTGCAGCATTTCCCCCATGTGTCCTGTTTGCTGACATTATGTTAATAAAATACTTACAAAGGCAGACCCACACATAAACACACACACACACACGGATTATGTGTCAGGTTAGCCTATGGATTGAGGTAACTGTTACAGTGTAAGTGATGGAGAGCAGCAGGGATCAATAGAGGGTGTTTTCTCAAAATGAATTGGCTGTTAGCCCTTTATGGATCTGACTGTGGAGTGATGTAATGCACCTCCACTGCTGATTTAATGTGGATCCAGTGCTGTGGTTTGCATAATACATACATGTAGTAACCCCCTTGTCATATGCTGTGCAATGTTTACATACATGCAGATAGAAATGTGTGGCATGAGCGGGGGCGGTTGGAATGGGAAGATGGAAAGCCTGCACAATTTGTCAGATATGTATTTAAACAACCAAAGTACTTCCACCAAAATTTGCTATTCAAATTTTGTGTTTGCGGGGGGCAGCCAATCCGAGTAAAGTTGTGCTCAAAGGCGGGGTAAATGAGGTAACAACAATTAGTTTTTTAATTATTCAGATAGAGGATTAATTGAGGGACTGCACAAAGACCTAACATGTTCAATAGGGTTTTATTGGATGCACACTTCCATAGTAAGAATATGGACCTAATTCCCTTTAACAAGCAAATTGTCACAACAGCAATGATGATATCCCGCAATGTGGTTTTCCATGAGCAAGTATATACTCGAAATTCTGTATGGATACTTGGGGCTAAATGCCAAGGTCAGAGTCATACACTATATTGCCAAAAGTATTCACTCACCCATCCAAATCTTTGAATTCAGGTGTTCCAGGTGTCCTGTCATGAAAGTTCCTCACTACTAAATATTCCACAGTCAGCTGTTAGTGGTATTATAACAAAGTGGAAGCCACGTAAAATCACAGAGCAGGGTCAGAGGTTGATGGGGTGCATAGTGTGCAGAGGTCACCAACTTTCTGCAGACTCAATAACTAGAGACCTCCCAACTTCATGTGGCCTTCACATTAGTTCAAGAACAGTATGTGGAGAGCTTCATTGAATGGGTTTCCACGCCGAGCTGCTGCTTCCAAGCCTTCCATCACCAAGCGCAATGCAAAGTGTCGGATGCAGTGGTGTAAAGCACGCCACCACTGGACTCTAGAGCAGTGGAGCAGTGGAGAGAATCACGCTTCTCTATCTACACGAGTCTGGGTTTGGCATTTGCCAGGACAACGGTACTTGTTGGACAAACTCTTAATGCTTTAGCATACCAAGATATTTTGGACAATTTCGTGCTTCTAACTTTGTGGAAACAGTTTGGGGATGGTCCCTTCCTGTTACAACATGAGTGCACGCCAGTGCACAAAGCAAGGTCTATAAAGACATGGAGGAGAGAGTTTGGTGTGGAAGAACATGACTGGCCTGCACAGAGTCCTGACCTCAACCCGACAGAACACCTTTGGTATGAATTAGAGTGGAGACTATGAGCCAGGCCTTCTTATCCAACATCAATGTTTGACCACACAAAAGCACTTCTGGAAGAACGGTCAGAAATTCCCATAAACACTCCTCAACCTGTGGGAAGCCTTCCCAGAAGACTTGAACCTGTTACAGCTGCAAAGGATGATCTGACTTCATATTGAATGCGATAAGAATGGGATGTCACTCAAGTTTATATGTGTGTGAAGGCAAGCGAGTGAATACTTTTGGTATGCTGCACCAGGTCAAATAGACTGGCAATTTTAGGACCTTATTACAAGGATATATTAAAAAATATATATATTTTTTTTAAAAATCACTTCATTGAGAAGTCTCTTTTAAATATGGCACTGTTAAACACTTTTATTGGAATACATGTTAAAAATAGGCTTTTACCAGACACGGGGAAGTGATTTTCTGGAGTCATACTATCAGAGTTTGGGCATCTCTCCCTTAGCTGCATTAATTATGACTATGTGTTTTTTTTCCCAATGTTTCTTTCACATAACTGAACCTAGCTTTATGGGGAAAATTGCTGGCGTAGCACTTTTGGGACATCGGAACGAGGCTTAATACTCATTTTCCCACATGTTAACTATCGGGAGCATATGTGCACCTCGGCTCGTGAAGGACGTATGCATGAGGTTGCATGTGCAGCGACAGAAGCGAGTACCTGCTATTTTTTTTCAGTGTAAGCAGTTTGCCTGGCCTCCCTCAGCTGTGTCATGACAGACGGCGAGTCCTGCAGTTCTTTTGGAGTAGAGAGCGAGAGGATCTGGAAACAGGAAAAGGGGTTGCCGATGAAAAATTGAAGTGACATTAGCGCAGACATGAGCGAGCATGCTTGCAGAAGAAGAGAGGTGGAGGGGGAAGAGAGGTGAGGTATGCCATGTAAGGAAGCTGAGGGAGGGTGGAGGGTGGTCGATGAATAGAGCGTATATGTGTGTGGAGAGGAGGGAAAGGAGGGGTTAACAAGGATCATTTGAGGAGAAGGGAGTTTTGGAAGGGAGAGGGAAAAAAAATAAAGACTCACCCCCCCCTTTGCTCCACAGAATAAAGTTACCACACTTCAGGAAGGCAGGAGTGACTGAGTGAGAAGGAGCAGGGATAGACGCAAGAGAGGGAGGGAGCTCACATGAGAGAGACAGACTTAAGGCCATCAGAGTGAGAAAAACGAGAGCAGCGTTCGCTTCCCCGCCCTCGGTGCACCTCGCACTTCTGGCATGGATTTATGCGGCCTGTGTGGAACTGCCGGGAATTTCTGGGAATACTGTGGATTTCGGCTGTGAGGCTGGGGAGCCCCCTTGAGTGGCATCTTTTTTGCAGGATGCCCTCCGTGTCTCTGCCGATGCCCTCCGCTCTGGCAGGGAGGGCCAGGACCTGGGTTTGCCTCTCCTGCATGTTTTGGGTAAGAGAAGGGCATGCGTGCACGTCTCAGGCGTCAATCTTTCTGTGAGCAACAAAAGAGATGTGATATTTGGCAGAGGTGTTACCAAACTTGAAGTTTTACTTATCTTTTTTCTTTAACATGCTCCGTGACCTTTCTAGATGTTGTCATGTGGGTGGTTGTGTTTACACGTGGTGGGTGAAGGTGTGAACAGTTCAGCTCAGCTGCTTCCTCTGTTTTACGTGTTTAACATAGCTGGAAATTGGAAGGTGACTGCTCCAAAATTTGAAGGTCTAATGGCCCTTTAATCCACCCTAAATGTTAGAGCCCTCCTCTAGCGTCTTTTATATTTTTTGGTTACTAAAGGTCAAGCTCATCCCATCGGATAGCTGCACGGCAGTCAAACCTACAGCAGTCCGCTTTATGCTGCGATGCATTCAGGGATACTCTAGTTGACTGCTCAGTGGCGACTTGCATCGCCATGTTCTTGCGCCGAGTCCACGCGGCCTCGGCATTAGAGCTATTTCTGGGTTCTCCTCTATAATTTAATCTGCTGCTGCTCACTTCTTCTCCTATCATGGACTGACTGAGTGTGTCAGGAACTGGGGGTAGAAACCCCCTTCAACCAAAAAAACCAACAAAACAGAAAAGAAATTAAGTAAAAGTTAGGCAGGCCAATCCCTGATGTGGGGAAACATTGGAAACACGAATTTCTCTCTTGCATAAAATCCGATTCGATTCAAACAGTTCTTCCTAAACATGTGAAATGTGGCGTTCTAGAACCGACAGCTTTTGCATGTTGACATATTGACACATCAGATGCTTTAGCTTTTCACAAACCTAGCTGCAGCACTGCACCACCTTTATTGGAGAAGGAGATGAATCTCTTGCTTTTTTTGGGGGGGGGTTGTGTAATGTATACACACTGCTCAATGATCGCACCCAAGTGTTAAATGAGGCATCTGCCCTACTTTTCTGTAGCTTGCAGCAGAGCAGAGAGCCATTTAGATGCAAGGGGAAAGAGGCAGAGTGGAGGAAAAGCTCCCACGCACTCAAAGTGAGGCATTGAGTTGTCCAGATGCAAAGCTTCCAATTCCAATATTATCACATCCACAAAAGGAGACGAGGGCTGAAAAGGAAAGGAGAAGGAAACGGAGATGAATGTCGTGAGGCGTGACGTCAGCAGAGGGAGGAAAGAGGAGTAACGAGCAGAGGCTGAGTGACGTGCAAGAAGCAGGTTCTAAGAAAGCTCCTCAAATACACACTATTAATAATTTATCAGCCCCACACACACAGGGAGAATATCAGATTTGACATCCTGACAAAAACAGCCACAAATGCGGGCTAGTTCCTACAGCACTGGCCAAACACTTCTGTGAGCTCATTACTGCTCTACAATATGCTAAGGAACCCTGCTAAGAATAACAACAACTGTTATTTGACACAGCGGCCGGCGGTATATTTTTTAACAAATTTGCAAAAGAATTTCCTGCCCGTGTTTATCTGAGTGCAACCAAGGTACCCCGGGGTTTACGGTCAGGCTACTTTGCACTGCGGCACGTTTGTCTGTAGACCGCCACTCTCTGCTTCATCTTTACCGGTTGTCTTTGCTAACATTTACACCGTCTTTCCTAAACAAAATCTTGGTATTGCTTTTTCATAGTGTAGTCACCTTTGGAGTCAAAGATCAGTGGTTCCAAACCAAACTAAAAAAAACCCTTTCCTTAATAACATCTTACTTACTTTAAACTGGAGTTGGACAACTTTCAACTTATTATTTATGAATGATACTCATTTATCAACTGTTAGCTTACCTTTTCAATCACTCACCCACTACTTATAGCTACTGCTACATTTAACAGCTATTAATTTCATTACACTTAGTGGCCTATTAGAGCCACTATGTTTGTTCTTGCTAAAGTGGAAGTAGCTACGGTGTTGTCATCCATTGCTTTGTGAAGTCCTGTTTTGAAGATGACTATTTTCACTGCAGCCATCTTGGTGTGTTGATAAAGGACCTAATGAGAGGGATGAAGCTGACAGTAAAATTGCCTCCTTGGTGAAAGACAAAATTACCAAAAAATGACATTATGAATAATTCAGTAGCACTCCAAATTAGTGACTGAGCTCATAAATATATGTAAGGAAAGTAATTAGCGAGGTCAAGTTTATTAAGGACTTTTTTGTCACAGACTTCCATAGAGGTTTTTCATTGCTCAAGAGTTACCCACCATACTGGATGTGATACAACCACCAGTTGTGAGGGAAAAATGAGTATTCCCAGACTGGCTGGCAAGAGTTCTTGAAGGCTGCTACCTGTTGCTAGGTGAAATCAGTCTCAAATAGGGTGCAGAACCTAAAGCCTCCTCCTATGTCACAAATCAGAATTGGACAATTTTCGTCTTCAAAGTAAAATCTGTTCCTCACTGGTATAGCTGAGATGTTTTGAAAGCCACAACTTTTACTTTGAAGACTAATGATGGTCTCTGTTTCTGGTTTGTGTCGCATTTTTCACAGTTTCACTACTATTCGAAAGTACCTGGCGAGTATTTGCAGACAAGTCAGTGTCTAGCATACAAACTATGGACAACCACAGCAATCTGCTAGCCACCAAAGCAATCACATAGAGATATTTGCCAACCAGTCAGACAATACACATTTTTCCAAAGCAATGGGTGGTTGTCAGGGAGTAACCAAGTGGTCTGTAGGCCTGTGTGACTTGGGCCTTATTCACTTTGCCCTGCATTGGCACCACAATTGTCATGTTACTGGTGGACAGGTTGACATGGCTAGCGGTCATGCAATTAGCTGTAACTATTAACTCCCCAAAGTTTGGGGGACTTAAGCGTAATAAGCAGCCCAGACTTGATGATTATAGCCACTGATTATTTCTCTCTGTCTGTACCTGGTTGTATTTTTTGCACAGTGATCCAAACAGTAGCCACCTCCCCGTGTTTTTCGCGGTCCTCTAGTGGGCCATACAAAAATACTGAGGGTTGTAAAAAATAAGAAAATACAAAGAAAAAGAAGAAAAGTTTGTTTTTCATTTTTTATAATTACGGTACAACAGTTATAGTTTCTATAAAAAGGCTTTAAAATACTTATTATTTATGTTAGCAATAAAAAACAACAAACAAACAAAGTGTGTTGATCAGAGTTGTTTGGTTTTGGTTTTCGGGCTTAAATGTGAACATTCTTCACTTTGTAGACAGCAGCAATGCCTCTCTGCTTGGCCATTTTTTTATGGAAATTGTATTTTAAAACCTCTAAGGCTGGATGCTGACAATACAAGGACAGTATCGGAAAGAAGATATTAGCTACATATTGTGTATTGTGTTTTTTTTCTTTTTCATATTTTCATTTCTTTCTTTCTTTGTTTTGATGGCTACAAAAAATTGTGATTGCATATTTTACAGAGTACTTTGTAACACGTCACATAGCAAACCTGCCATGATTTAAGCACTGCGCAGTTTCATTCTGTGTTGTAGTCCAGTACATGGCAGCTGATACACTATAAGGAAAGATGTGTGGTAGATCCATCATGCCTCCAGTTGTCTAACAGAGTCCATTATTGACTGAACAGAATCCCCAGTGAGCTCTGAAAATCAATCCGGCTTTGATTGGACCTTTACTGCCTGCCATGCCTCTGTGTGTGTCACCTCTGTATTGTGTGTGTGTGTATATGTGTGGCCTGGTAGTAATAACAGTGCGTCTACTATCCCTGCTTAGTAATTAACATGTGTTGAGTGAGGAGATTCTTGAGAGATTAATCTCTTTCGGCATCTATATGTGTGGTATCTAATTCCGTACAGCATAATGTTTAGCCCTTTTAAAAGTCCAGAAAAAAAAAAAAAACACAGGTCGAGCTCGAATAAGGTTTTAAGTCAGACAACAATCTATTCAAGATTTCTCAAAAAGAGCAACAATGCATTGTGTCTATCCTATAATAAAGACAGTTTTCATTCTCATATAATCAATGGAACAATCCTCTATTACAGTAAACGTGAAATACTACAATAAACCATCCAAAATCCATCCTCCTAACAAGCCGCTTAATTAAGCATAAGTTTGAATGCAGCCATCTGGGCTGGGGCAGCATAAGCCAGGGTTCTCCAACTGTTGATACCAAACCTGCATGGGTGGGTTGCGTCAAGAAAGGCATCCGGGGTAAAATCTTTCCCTAATGAAACATTCCGATCATCAAGAGAGTCCTGGATTAAGTAAAACCATCTGGCCAACAGGATCCCATTGAAAACTGTGCTAACTTGGCTGAAGTTATTTGACCTTATATTATATAGAGAGAGATATTTGAGAAGTACAGGGAATGTCAGCAGGAGATTCAGTTTGTCTTTGTGGATCTAGAGAAAACATATGATAGGGTGGCAAAAGAGGAACTGTGGTACTGCATGAGGAAGTCGGGAGTGGCAGAGAAGTATGTGAGGGTGGTGCAGGACATGTATGAGGACAGTGAGAAAGTGATGAGCTCTGTGGTAGGAGTGACAGATAGATTAATGGGGTTACATCAGGGATCGTCTCTGAGCCCCTTGTTGTTTGCAATGATGTTGGACAGGTTGACCGATGAGGTCAGGCGGGAGTCTTGTTGGACTATGACGTTTGCAGACGACACTGTGATCTGTAGTGAGAGTAGGAAACAGGTGGGAGAGAGCCTGGAGAGGTGGAGGTTTGCTCTGCAGAGAAGAAGAATGAAAGACAGTACAATATGTGCAAATGAGAGGGAGACAGGTGTAGCAAGGAGCAGAGGTAGTTAAGGTAGATGAGTTTAAATACCTCCAATCAACCAGTCAATGAAACAGACAGAAAGGTGAAGAAGAGAGTGAAGGAGAGACAGATGATCTACTCCTAAAGAGAGCAGCTAAAAGAAGAAGAATTAAGTCCTATTTACAGGGCTTTTCTGTGACTTCATCACCCGCTGTATTCTTTGAAGTCATGTCCAAACTCCATTGCTTAAGATCAATGAAAAAGTTCAACATGGTTATGATATTTGCTATTTCGATGTCGATACCTACCTCCAAATGACATGAAACTGCACTCAGACCTAGTTTTGGTTAACAGCCTCCAAAGGGACCTCATGTCCTGTTCAGCTGCCACACGGACTGACTGTCCTCAGCCAGAAATCCCTCCAACCAACTCTCATCGGAGCTTTCTCCATGCTCTCGTTTTCTAACCAGTGCATTTGCGCTTGTGTGTGTGTGTCTGTGCATGTATATATGCATCGAGGCGTGCGATACTGTATCTTCAAGACTCAGACTGTCCTCAGAGAGTGTAGCTGTCACTCTGGCTAAACAATTCTCTGTGTATCTGTGACCAGGTGATTTATATCCAATGTGACTGGTTGCCTTCCTCCAGGGCCTTGGGCTATCACCAGCTAGCCCTTGACCCAGCTTCAGCACACTTCCCCTGGGTACTGTGCACTACTCTGCCCCCGCTTCTCATCCCCGAGTCTGAATGTCTGCCTGTAAAGTTTAATGGATTCTGGCTGGGATGTTGCAGATCAATATGTGGATCATTCAAACAACAAAAAATGTTTAAGGCTATAGGTGGCCATTTGGGAATAAAGATGTAGAAGTAGATGAATTAATAAGAACATTGTATGACAAAAAACACAGCAAATCAAGTGTGTCTTCAATTTAGCATTTTCATGATGAGTCAGTAGTGAAATCCAGCAAATCCAAGGAATTTAATATTTCATAATTCTCAAAAATAATCTCCTGATAATTTTTTTAAATAACTGGTTAAAGTGGTCTATATAACGTTAGCTAATCATTGCTGCACCGATTGTCAGCTTCTGGATGGATACCAGTGTTTTCCTACAAAACTATACTAAAACTTTCTTCCTTTGTGAGGGAAACAAAGAAATCTTGAATCTAAATCTAATCTAAAAAAATAAGCGACCCACTTAGCCGGTCATGTTTGAACATTTCGCCATTGCAGAACTGATGTAACACAGCTACCGTATCCGCATGGGTAAGTGCTGTTTCATTTGCTAATATTCAACATCCAAAAGCAATATTTGATTAACATATATCGATTCTGTACATGTTAAAAATAAATAAATCAATAAAAAGTAATAATAAAGATGCAAATTCCCCATCACCTCACATTCCAACATTCTCAAAGTGTATCAAGTAATATCCCCAACACCATTACACCACCAACAACAATCTGAACTGCTGATCCAAGGCAGGACTTATCCATGCTTTCATGTTGGTGACACTACCAGCTGATGGTTGCAGAAATCATTGAGACTAATCAGACCAGGCAATGATTTCTCAATGTTCTGTTGTCCAATTTTGGTGAGCCAATGACTCAGATTCCTGTTTTTAGCGGACAGGAGTGGCACCCAGTGTGCTCTTCTGCATACCTATATGAGTGGTTGTTTGGATAACTGTTACCTTCCTATCAGCTCGAAGCAGTCTGCATTCTCTTTCTTGAGTTGCTACCACAGACATTGGCGTTTACGGGCAGTTGAACAGGTATACCTGATGAAGTTAGCAAAAATTCAGCAAAAACTCACATTTGCTGAGATGAAAATAATATACTTATTTTTTGATATAACTGAAACAATCAATAGCTTAAACTACCAAAGCTACGGCTAGTTAACTAATAAATTAATCAGACATTAATAGCATCTATAAAACTACAAGTACTAGAAGTAGCAGAAAGCTGCAAATTGAAGGTATGTGAAAGAGAGCATCTTCAACAACATGCACAAAGTTGTGATGCGCATTTCCACATTTACATTTCAAAGCTGCATCCTTGTTGTGTTCTTGTCCTGTACTCACTGTGATTACGTGTTTGTTTGTTTTTTAATCCCCAGAGATGGACTCAAAGAGAGGAGAGCTCATTAGCAAACATGGATTCTAAGTTCATTAGCAGCTGACTAATGATTATAAGCAGCTGAGACTTCATGATCACAGCCCAATGATCTTTGCGTCTCTCTGTCTGCACCTTGTATTGATTGTATCGCAAGCTCGTGGAAACAGTATGCGCCCACACGTTCACGCACAGATGTACATGTTTCTAGGCTGCACACACATAAGCAGTGAGGAGAACGGAGACACACACCCACACACACACACACACAAGTGTTTCTCTACTTGCTGATGCTTGATGGGGGGGGGATCTACTACAATCTGGCAACTGGCCCACAGTGTCAGTCAGTCCACTGGGGTTGTCGGCTTCAGCAGTATAAATAAAATATCTTGAACTCCTGCCTTATGTGTGTTCTTTTACATTGATTCATATGCCCACAGTGTATAGCGGTAGACAGGAAAGGATATATTTGGTCTGGTTTTGGTCTTAAAGTGTTGTTTGAGTAAACTATGTCTGTAGATTGTAACAGTCTGTGATTATGGGCTTTTCTGTACTGGCAATCACTAATGTAGCCATAATCACAGTGAAGAAGGCCCCTTGGGGGTTATAACCAGAATAATGACTATCCTGATAAGACATTTCATGCTCCCTTCTGTTATTTACTGTAAAAGGAAATGTTCATAAGTGCTGGGGCATGGCACAACATCGCATCAAACCGACAAGGATAATTTTGGGAAACCATGGTTCTGTGCTGCATAAAGCTGGTGAAAGAAGCAAAGCAAAGCTTCTTGAGGACTGATGATAGCCAAAGTGCTAATTTCAGCTGTTTGATATGCCATCTGTGTGTCTGAGATCGCAGTTTCAGAGAGAGTTCGAGAGTGGAGGCTGGCAGCGGGAGCGGAGTTTACAGTGAGGTGATGCAGAGTTTAAATGTGAACAAAGTCTGATGCTGACAGAAATATTCAAAAGGACAGATTCATGGCTCGCCAAAGTTGGACAATAGGAAACTGGAAAAATCTTGCCTGGTTTGAGGAGCTTTGATTTCCGATTGACAATCAGATAGTAGGGTGTGAATTTGGAATAAACAACATGAAATCATGGGTCCATCCTGGCTTGTATCAGCGGCTCAGCCTGGTGGTGTAATGGTGTGAGGGATATTTTCTTGGAACATTTTTGGCTCCTTAGTACCAACCGAGCATTGTTTGAACACCACAGCCTACCTGAGTGTTGTTGCTGACTGTGTCCATCCCTTTATGACCACAGTGTACCATCTTCTGATGGCTGCTTCCAGCAGAATAACACACCATGTCTCAAAGCTCAGATCATCTCAAACTGGTTACTTGAACTTGAAGATGTGTTCACTGTACTCAAACGCCCTCCACAATCACCAGATCTCAGTCCAACAGAGTACCTTTGGGACTCGGAGGAACAGGAGATTCACATCATGGATGTACAACCGAGAAATCTACAGCAACTATGTGATGCTGTCATGTGAATATGGACCAAAATCTCCGAGGAGTGTTTTCATCCCCTTGCCAAATCTAAGCTATGAAGAATTATACTAATAATTACACAAAAAGTGCTGTTTAGCTGAGTCTTAGGAAATAGGAGTTTGACTCATACTGTGGCCTAAAACTCACAATATCGCAGCTGGTACTCTGATGATGTTGACAGTTGTTTCTTCTACCTCCTAGGAGAGTGTCACTTTTATGAAACTGCCATGATAAATTGCTGCAGGGCTCTTTAAACAAAAAACAGTGAACATCTAGTCTTTGAGCTAAAATGTAGAATCAGCTGTTTGTTCACACAGTCTCAAAAACAGCAATGTAGAAAAATTTTGGAAATGAAGACTGAAAAAGCACAGAAGTGCAAATGGTTTGCATTTGTATGATTGGAAAAAACTGATTAGTTAACGTACATAATGATCTTAGGTTGGGTTAAAATACACAATTAATAATAATAATAATAATAATAATAATACTACATTTTATTTAAAAGCGCCTTTCAAGACACCCAAGGACACTTAACAATAGAATAAAATATATAATAGAACAATGACAAAACGAAGAACAATAAAAACAAACGAAAAAAAAAACCAAGATAAAATAAACAAACAATAGGTTCACAGTGAATATGCAGATTTGAACAGATAGGTTTTGAGTTGAGATTTAAACTGGGGGAGAGAACCAATGTTTCTTATATCTGGGGGTAGAGAGCTCCACAGCCTGGGAGCAGAGCAACTGAAAGCTCTGCTTCCCATGGTGCTGAGGCAGAAAGAAGGCACAACAAGCTG
>VVHJ01027412.1:7478-23523 GCA_015107715.1 Tylochromis polylepis
TCTCTCTCTCTCTCTCCCTTCTTTGTGACTCTACCTCGCTCACCCAACCATGTTTCCATGTTACTGTCACTCTCTCGCTGTCTCCCCCTTCATTCTCTTTCTCTCTGAGCATGTGACCCACTTTTACCACCCACTTCTCTCTCCCCCTCTCCCCAAGTCCCATTAGAAGATGGTCTTCTGAGAACCAACCAGGGGACAGAGCGAGAGAATGAAAAGAGCAGCAGAGCTGTCTGCACATCGCTCGTACGTACAGTATATCGTCACCCCCTGTGATTCGGTGCCTAATGTGTTGGCAGGCTCCACATCAGAGCGAATAAGTGTTTGTAAATGGAATCTATCTCAGAGAGAGACTGTGGGTGATGGAAAAATGAAAGAAAAGGCGTGGTCGAGGTATGCCGGCAGCTCCGACTCGGTCTTTGAGCCGCTGTCAGGCTGCTGTTGGGAATGTTTGAGTTGCTTTTTGTCAGAGGCCCTGTAGGTGGTTATTCAGCGTGAGTGCGGCTGCCTCGCTTGTTGTTTGTGTTTTTTGTGTTCTTGCCTTTGGTTTTGTCCCTCGCTGTGCGTGCTCACTTGATTGGTCATAACTGTATCAAAAAGGGTTTTTTTTCTTTCTCACTTTAACATGATTGGAGGTGGAAACATAATGACACAGCGCAGGGTCTTGTGCTGTGTGTGTTTCACGCACCGACAGTGTGTATTCGGTGATACTTCTCCAAAAGTGAAGTCCACGTACTGAATCAGAATATTTTTGTGAATCGCGCGTTGACGCGGTCACATCTTTCAACTTCTACAGTTCACGGAGAAAGTTCAAACTCACGTGACGTTCAGCCACATTATATGAGTCTTTCAAAGAAGCCTAATTAACATTTCCAGCCTGTAGCGAGACCTTGCAAAAAAACACAAGCAGCATAATGTTTGAGACGTTCATTAAATATATCTGACTCAGTTAATGAACACCTGTAGCCTACTCCGTACACTGCCCTGGTGGTTTCTGTGCACTTGTACAGGGATGTAATTAAGGTCCCTCTTTATACACGCTTAAGAAACAATGGCTGGCTTAAACTAAGAAGAATCCAACCTGTATGCTTTCCATTGTACTTTTCTATTAAAAATAGTGAGGAGCGATGAAAGGTTTTTGATTTTTGAGGCTTTTTTGTACACCAGGAACTGAATAAACAATAGAAGCAGAAACCCATCCTTCCTCTTCAGTAAGCACAGCAAGTGCAATGTCATTTCACACATTTTTTTCCAGCCTTAGCTCAAAACATTCATGACTAAATAGCAGCAGTCACACTTGTGCTTTCTAGCCAACTCCTTGGGTTTATTTCACATACATGAATAGTCATCATCTTTGTACGTTATTCAGGTTTGAGCAGTTGTCACTGCACGTGACTTTAAAGGTCGCACATTTGTAACTTCTGCACTAACGTGTATGTTTTCTGTATTTTAAGTGTATGCACACAGTTAAAACCTCCGATAAATTGGAAGTATACTGACACACCGACTCACGACCGAGCGCACATCACGAACTGTCCTACATTTATCTCGCTACCCTTTTCCCTGTCCTCCATCATTTGCCCGTGCAGGTCATGAGGGGATAGGGTCTCATTTGGTTTTCTGATAATGGATATGATCTGATAACTCCCATCGAGCCAAAAGCCAGCTAAATTGTCAGTCTTCTGTGGCCTAATTACCTGCTGCGATGGCCAGCAGCTTTCTAAGACGGTAAGATTCTTCTTAGGAACCACGTGTGACCATTGGACAAATGCATAAAAGCAAATGAATGGCTCGGTGTCAAACGAGCCCCTGATTGGCTCTCTCTCTGTGCCTATGCACACAAAGTATCTAGGCTCCTGCTCGTCATCTCCCTGATCACAAGAAAACACAGCGATGTCACATCCAAACATCTTATATTGATCTTTTCATACTGAAGTTTTCACACGCACGCACTAGAAAAAAGAAACACCAAGAATACGTGGAAAACGAAATGTGTTCTTGCCCCAGTTTGTTGTGGGTGAAAGGCCAAGATGGAGAGGAAGGAACAGATGTGGTTTGAAGTTTAGCCGGCTTAGTGTGCCGAATACTTGACCCTGCTATTCTTCTTTGGGTTTTTTTCTTAAAGAGGATGATTGTAGGGCTCGTTTTCACGTTGCCTTGTACTATAGCTGTTACTGTATAAATGAGTATACGTGACTCGTGCTCAACAGCGTTTACCACGCTGTAAATACTCACTCTGTATACTCGTTACCTGACAAACAACACATAAGAGATGTAGGGGGATCTACACTGGACTCCTTTCCTACCCGTTAGGACATTAGTATTCAGAATGTGTTGCCTTCCTGCCTGCTGCCCGCCACTCATTCCCCAGACAGCGAATCAGCCGGCGTTGATTAATTTCAGCCTATTAGCACCCCTCGTTCCCCTCCCCCGGCTCCGCCCAGGTTAAATCCCCGTGCACACCCACGTGCACGCTCGCAGGCAGGGGGTGCTGCTGGGTGAGCGATGGCAGAGAGGTTGCCAGGGAGCCAGTTGTTGTCAGAATGATATTAATGAGTGTGCTGCTCTGGCCCTATGAGCGTGTGTGGATTGCATGGGTGTGTGTATGTTTACATGCCTTTAATTTTGGTGTTGTTAGGCCCAGTAAAGGCAGGTCAAGTGTGTGTGTTCTTATCAAGAGAGAGGTTTGTGTTTGCTGAGGGTGTGTGACTGTTCGAACATGCTAACATATGTCCGTGCATGCTCGTAAACACTGTTTTTGTGTATGTGTCTGTAGCTGTCTGCGATATCCAGCAATGCCATGGCCTGAGGGACAAGGGCTTATATATGTGTGTGTGTGTGTGTGTGTGTGTGCGCGCTCTGCGGAGGCCTGTCCTAGTTTCCTTCCCCTCACCAGGGAGCTGGAGGATCCAAGGACTGACGCACATCACCTGACAGCCGCCCCACTGCTCCACGGCCCTGCACTGTGGGTGTGTGTGTGTGAAGGAGATGGAGTGTCTGAATTTGTGTATGTGTCAGATGTGTGTGTGTGTGTGTGTGTGTGTGTGTGTGTGTGTGTGTGTAATAGAAAGAGATGTGAAAATGTGTTAGGAAATCCATCAGTTTGAGCATCATGGTATGTCTGTTAGTGTGTGTCTGTGTTAGCAGACTGTGTGTGCATGCAGACAGTGAGAGAGATGGAGAGAGTGAATTTTGGTGTAGTGATCCCTTGAGGTGTGTGTGTGTGTGTGTGTGAGTGAGAGAGAGAGAGAGAGAGAGAGAGAGAGTGTGTGCCTTTGGGGTAGAGTTTAGAAAATGGTGTCAGATGAAGCTTGGAGACAACAGAGCTAAATGTGGTCTACTTAACCTTAGTATGGACTGTGGATGTGTGTGTATGATGTAAACACACTGGACCTGGGTCACACGTTCGCAGTATTGTAGTCCGCTTTGTACCATAAATATGTAAGAAGTCCACAGGCCTGGTGCTTATTGCAACTACATGCACTACATGTAATGTGTCTTACCAGAGATGCTTTTCTCCAGAAACACTAAGTTTCAGAAGAATCTGCAGAGTTTCCACAGACCAGGGCAGCTTTTGGAGGTTAGTTCTTGTGTTGCAAAGTTGGAGCTTAAAAACGTACAAAATAGTTCACCAGGATCACTGGGCACAACATTTCCTGCTCTCTTCATCCCTTATTCTCTTGTCATATTTTTTTCAGTGGTTCTGTGAAAATGGTAGCCATTCATATAATGTTTAATACTAGATATTAAACCTCCTGCAGATGAACCGACTCCATTCCACCGTCTCAGACTGCTTCTGGTGGTAGAAGTCTTTATTTTGCTTTGAAGACCTGCTGCGAGCTGGAGAACGTCTCTCACCTCTACTTTGACCATATCAGTTATCTAGCCAAGAAATCATGCAGCATAAGATACATTTGAAGAAATCAGGCCTTCACCCGTTGTCCTGTTATCCTGTAAATGAAATTCATTTATCTGCATCTGTTCTTGTGATGAGCAGAACAGGTACCTGATGTACACCTTCGATCTTTAGTACCACTCTGGGTCATGCCACCTTTAGAAATGCTCTGATGACTCTGCAGTGATTGGATGTATTAGTGATGGGCAGATGATTTCTGAGAGGAATCATCTGCATCTGAATGTGAATAAGACTCGAAAGATCCACTTCAGGAAGAAGAAGCTGGCTACACGACCCATGTCTGTCCTCAAACAGAAAGGTGATGTCGTGTCTGGGCCAAACGCTTGGACGTCCGCATCAAGAGCTCAAAGACCAGCACAAAACGCAATGAACAAGCTCCAATTTTTGAGGACACGGCGATCCTTCAGTGAGTGCTACAAAATGTTGACAGAGTTTCTGTCACTCAGTTGTGGCAACTACAGTGTACTTTGCTGTGATCTGCTGGGGAAGCAGCATTGGAGCTGGTGACACCAGCATGAGCCATCATGGTTATGAAGAATTAATTATGTGTTTATATTACACACTACTAAAAGTCGTGCGGGATCTCTGTGCTGATACGGACTGTGTGATGTGTTAGAAACGGGAGAATGCCACATCATTGGATGGGAATGAAAATGATCGACCTACTGCACAAAGGGCTGAATTCCAACACGTTCTCATCCCAAAACGTAACACACCGACGCTTTGACAAATCGTCGGTATGTTACGCTTTCGGCCACCCAACACGTGGGGTGTTGGGTGACACATGTTACGCGTTCGAAAACATGAGAACTGTTTGGAATCAATCTACATATGTACATTTTTAAATTTTTCTTTACTTTCTCATCATGAATCGCTTTGGAAAACACTATCTGACACGATTAAGGTTGTGGTTAGGGTTAGGGCTGGAATACACGGCTGGATTGTGTGTTACCGCTGGGAGCGTCATTCTCATGGATTCCATCCACAATCCGGAGCGTATCATAGGGACGCGGACGGTTACCTTTTGCGTAACATTTGACGCCTTGGGACGTGACAAAACGTCGCTATGTTACGCGTCGGGAGTGAGAACGGTCTCTGAAATCAAAGTGAAAAAATAATGCGGCAGGCTAGTCCATTTTACAGAAATTTCATTGTTGCAACTCAAAATGGTACTCAGTAGTTTGTACGGCCCCCATGTGCTTCTGTGTATGCCTGACAGTGTTGGGGCACGCTCCTAATGAGACGGTGGATGGTGTCCTGAGGGATCTACTTCCAGATCTGAACCCGAGACATAATTCCCAGAGGGGATCTATTGGATTTAGGTCAGGCGAACGCAGGGGCCAGTCAGCTTCATCAGTTCCCTCGTCCTCCAGGTACTACCCGCATGCTCTCGCCACATGAGGCAGGGCGTTGTTGTGCAGTCGGAGGAACCCGGCACCCGCTGCACCAACGTAATGTTTGACAGTAGCTTCAGGGATTTCATGGGTCTGTGTGTCCCTCGATGAGTATGCTCAGTGCCTCCCCGAGACCATCGCTGACCACATGCCGAACGATGTAACAGGCATTCTCCACACCTTATCAAGACCGATGTTTGCCACATGTGCTCAGGGTGAACCTGCTCTCAGCCGTGTGTGTGGTGGACCTGCCTATTCTGGTATTCTACGGCAAATGCCAATCGGGCTCCATGGTGCTGGACAGTGAAGGATTTCGGGCTCTCAGGCAACCCTCATGAAGTCTTCCTTCTGATTGATTGGTCAGAGACATTCACACCAGTGGCCTGCCTGAAGTCTCTGGCCTGGAGCAACTGCCTTTCTCCTGGAATTTCCTCCATGCTCTTAAGACTGTGCCGGGAGATACGGCAAACCTTCTGGCAATGGCAAGTATGACTGTGCCATCTCGGAGCAGTTGGACAACATTTGCAGCCTTTGTAGGGTCCAGGTATCATGATACCAGTAGTGACACTGCCAAATGTAGAAACAGACAGGGGAAAAAGGTACGTCACTGGCCTTTACCTGTAAAACCATTCCTTTTTGGAGGGTTGTCTCATTGTTGGCCCCCCTAGTTGACCTGTTGTTAATTTCATTAACACCAAAGCAGCTGAAACTGATTAACAACCCTCTCTGCTACTTAACTGACCAGATCAGTATCCCATAGGTTTAACTGATTTGATGCAATGCTCAGATTAAAAGGTGTTTGTTTTTCAGCAGCATATTATATATAATTTAATGAAAGACAATAAGGTCGGGCGATTGGACGACTATATCGACCATCGTCGATAGGCCGAGCCTTTCACCACTCGTTTTTACAAGAGCGATTTATTCATTTGCCCATGAGGAAGTTTGCTATTAATGTTGGTTGAAGCTAAGAGAAGCAGTCAACGGAAAAAATAACAGCGCTGTTTTAACGGCACGAACTAAAGCGCACCCTCCTCAGAGTGCGAATTGGTGCATCTCAAATAAATAAATGACTAAACAGTAGCCATATTAATCCTGAAACAACCAAGAAAAGAAGGTCAAACATTCCCTCCAAACAAAACGTATAAATTCTAAACGCGCACATCAGTCCGTGCACGGTTACGTTGCTCCGCCCATCTAAAAGTCTATCACCTATCGTCATTTACTGAACTGACGAATGTCGGTCGGAAAACTTTTAGATATCGCCCAACCTTAAAAGATAAACTAATCTGTACAGACTAAGATGTTTGTCTGAATCAAGCTAAAGGAAATATCTGGTCTCCTTTAGCAGTGCGCTGCACCGAACGTTCACACCAGAAACGGTGAGAGGAACTGGAAAGTTTTTCACAACAACTAGCAAAGTCAAAGTCATTTAGAAGTTGAACTTCTCTCTACACTTGAATTAGCCATCTGCTTCTTTACAACTTTGATGCCGTCTATTTTTAGAAGGTGAAGGGTCACATTTGATGATTCGTGAAATATCCATAATCACATATTCTAAATCTCCCGTGACCACTTCGGTCCATACCTTATGAGAGGCTGATAGCATATTCATACTCACTCAGGTCTACAGGCATGCACGCTCACAGGCCTGTGTGCTTTATTAGAAAAAAGCGTCATGAATATCTTATAGGCTCCTAATGCTGTGTGATACATTAGGATCTGAACACATTAAAGTTTTAAAGGCACATTAGATTGGCAATGACAGAAGGATTAGGAGAACGGTGTGAGGGAGGGGGTGTGAAAGAAGAAGAAAGTGGGTTAAAAACAGAACAGTGGTGCTGCTTTATATTTGTAGGTTTTGTGGTTTATTTAGTGACTGATGCTGATATCGCATTTCCTGCTTGAGCTGGCGGGTCAGACGAGCGAGGACTACGAGAGAAGGAAACAAAGTGGCGTTCAGAAGACCGCAGGTTAGTGGGAGACCGAAGCCATCAAGAAAACGCGGCGTTCTCAGTCAGATTATGTGCTCGATGCCACGTGTGCGTTTTCAATAATATATCATCTCTGATCGTCAGTGCTGTGTGGCTCGAGGCTTTTCTCCCTTCTAATATTGCTGAATTGCAATAGAGCACTTTTAGTTGGTCCCTCTTCCTTCCTCTTTAGTTGATACTGCTGACCTGTGAGTTTGGCCTTGTCCCTGCAGAGGTCTACCTCCCACCTGAAACAGCCTTTGTGTGTGTGCTGCTTGGTGCTGCATCAGTGTCAGTGTTTCACATATGAGAGGTCATGACCCCGCAGCCTGGAGTACACTTGTCTTCATCTGGCTGATTACATATTAACACCCTGGACACACAGACACAGTCACTGTGGGTGACGGGTCCTTTGACCCTCAGTAAAAAGTGACTTGTTCTCCCAGTGGTTGCAAGGACCTCACCCAATTCATTAATACAGCATCGAAGGGTCAAACACCCTCATCTGTTGACTGCGTCCGCCGTCTTTTTCCGCTGTCGGCCCAGCAGTGTAAGGTGTTTTTGTGTTGTCCCCAGGTAAACGGCTCCAGGAGTGGGTGTGTGTGATTCTGTGCCTCTTTCTCTTCATCGTCAACTTCGCTTTCCTCCTCCTGCACTTCTCCACTGTTCACATCTACAAGATCGTCCTCGGCATCGGTAAGCTGACAGTCACAGGAAATCACTAAACTTATTTGTTACGTCTGTTATTTGTAGAATGGGATTTTTTTTTATGTAAATGCTAGTAATTTTTCATGGGTTTATGTACAAATCTAATAATTTTTCATGGGTTTATGTACAAATCTAATAATTCTTTTTAATTCTCTCTCTCCATGCTTGCATTTATGTAACAGTCCTAGGAATAGTGACGGCAGATTTTGCATCGGGGATTGTACACTGGGGAGCAGATACCTGGGGATCGGTGGACATCCCTGTTATTGGGAAGGTACGCACACACCCACACACACAGGCAGGCGGGCTGTATCGAACGCCTTCTAATAATTTCACATCAAATCAGTCCAAAGTTAATTTTCCTGACAACAGAACTCAAAATAAGGTGTGCAGCAGTCTCACTAGTGTTGGTTCTGTCTCAGTCAGACAGCCCTAGAGACTGGTCGGTGACCATCTGGTAACCATGGGTCGCAAGGAGAAGGTGTGTAATCACTGACCAGTTGTTGCTGACAGTCGCTGTGAAATCGATTGCTAAAGCTCCATTTACGCCGGCCTACAGACTGGTCAATGAAATCGGTTGCCCTGAAAACCTCCTTGTCATTGATTTGGTTTGTCTGCAGACTTTTACAACCTACTCCCCAAGCGTCTGAGAAACTCTTAAACCCCACATAGTGGAACACAGGAATCTGCTCGCAGCCAAGGCAATCACAGCAAGTTTCTGTTATAGCAGCGTCTTTGTCACCAATTTGTGACCAGTTTTGGTTGCTGGTTTCTTAAGTTTCCTCAGTCAACGTAAGTTTAGCAAATGGAACCTGGCAATGCATCACATAGTTCATTTGATTGCTTCTGAGTGTTTATGCGACCATTTTTTTCCTTCATAATTCTTTTTTCCCTCAACATAGAAGTACTTTGAATTTTTCATCTGGTAGCCACCTTGCAAAAAACCCCAAAGTGAGCCTTCTTACAGCCAGCTGTGTACTCTTTTCCAAGGCTTGATAATCAAGCTCGATTGTTAAAGCTCATCCTCTCTTATTCTAGCTCCATACTTTAAACAGAGATATAAGATTAATGTCTTCTCTTGAAAAGAAATAAAGTCATATTTCCCACACACCTAAATATTCCTGAAGCAGCAGCAGCAGCAGTAGTAGTAGTAGTACTAGTTACGTATATTTTTGTATCTTTTTCAGTACTTTAGTAACCTTTCAAAACAAAAACACAAGTAAAGGTCAAATGGCCCAGTGCCATTTTATTTGGGCCTACTACCAAAATAAAAGTATTAGCGCCCACCTGTGTACACCTTTGGAAACAAATTTTGACTTTTCTTAAATATTTACTTTTTCATTCATCCAGAAGTACAACGCCATCTGTTACGACTCTTATTAGTGGACGGTCCACCTAGCTCCAGTCCTTCGTCTGTTTCCCCGCTGGCTGTTTTGATAGTTCAGTTGTTTCTCCGTGAGTTTTTGTACAGTCCTGGGCAGCAGCTGGTAGCCAGTTCCACTATGCCTGGTGCGCGGGGAGAAATGATCAATATGCTTTTTGTGACGTTTTTGTTTGGTGGTGTGCCGTGTGATTTTCCCAAAAGGTTGGGAAACACTGGTGTAGAGCAAGGAAGGGTGTCAAAGATAAGGCCTGGGAGACAGAATTGGCCCGGCAAAGACTCAAATCTGGCCGACTGGACAGTGTTGTGTGAAGGAGAAATTTTGTTTTTACAATGGCTCCGTTGTACCAAGTGCAGCAGCTGTCCTTTATCGTGTATTTGTAAATACGGCTGAAATTACATGTCTTTTTCTTACTTTCAAACCTCTCAGCTAAATGTGTACTTAAACTTCATTTCACTGACAGAAGGAGCAGTTTTACTGATCCAGCCTGCTTGACCTCCCTGGCGTAGAGGTCTTCACCCTCAGCAAATGTGCCCCCTTCAGTCATTTAAAATCCCAGCTGTTCATCTCTGGATGTGTGTCGATCAAATGCTGGCTGGTTGACGAGCAGGTCTGAACAGGAAGGGAGGGACGGCGGAGTTCACCGGGAACAGGAGACTGGTGAAAACGATCACAGATCATGAAAAGCACAGACAGCAGGCGCTTCAGCTCTTCGTACGTTCGAACTTCTCTCTCTCCTCGGCCGGCTGACGACCAGCAGCAGCACAAATAAGAGTCCCGTCGCGTGTTTTTGACGCTGCCTCCAACCGACAGCAAACTGCGTTCGCGCCTTCATCCTCGCTCGGCCATGAAACAAGCATGACGCCGTTTCCAGCTTTTGGCAGAGCCGTGCAGCGCGCAGCGTGAAATCACATCAGTCTGCTGATAGAAGGAGATAAAAACGTTTGCTGTTACCGCCAGACACAGCGCTCGGACAAGGTTTTGTGAGGTTTGTGCAGTAAAACGATTATAGATGGAGATCATAAATTGGGGTGCAGGAGGCGTGCCACTTTGACACCAAGCAGTTCAAAATTTGTGAAAAGTACAACAGCCACATGTTGTCAGGCCAGCATCCAGCCCCAGCTCCTCACTACTCTAATCTTTGACTATATAACAGTAATTAGTTAGTTAACGCTAACAGAAACTACAACCACATAAACAGAGCTCTTTAACCTTCTCTGACAGAAACCAAGGACTGGCTGTGTAAATAATCCACGCAGGCGGACATCGTGCACAAAAACAGAGCGAGCTGAAAACCTGGAATGGAAACAACCGAGTCCTAAAACTGCTCTTTTAGTTTGATTTGATTTTCATAATTCCGCTTTAAGGTGTTTGCTGCTTTCATCTGCCACTTTTATCTAAATCTACTAATGTTCAGTTTATCTGTTCAGATGTATCCTCATTATAAAGGCTTTCAAGTATTTTGTGTGTCAGTAACTGAACTACACACACATATGTGATGACTGTCTTTCTCGTGTTTACTGAGGAGAGTTGTAAAACTCTACGTACCTTTAATATTTGATGTGCAGTTACAAACATCTGTGGAGAAGACTGCAGTTTTCTACATCTGGTTTTTCCAACAAATGACTTCGTCTGCAAACACACCTGCAGTCCGTTTAATCAGGTAGCAATTTTGCGGGTTATACAAACCTTTGAACTCGGGGAGAACGCCGCATAAACAACCTACCACACACGATTATAGAGGACATTTCATTGAATTAACTGAACTTTTTAAACTCATGAATCTTTGTTTTCTTCAAGTGTGCGTTACAGTGAAAACCTGGGGGACAAAAGCAATTTGTGGTTGCCATAAATTCACATTAAGACTAATAAAGGAAACGTAATTAGGATATCACATGTCAGTTGGCTCGCTCCGAGTAACAGCTTACCAAGGCGGCCACTTTTACGACAGCTTCATCATTTTCTGTCTGTTCACACGAAGGCATCTGGTTTCATGCTCTCTTTTCCTTTGTCATGAAAAAGAAAAACAAACAAATTGGAAGCAAATTGCATCATATTTCCTCTCCAGTGACATGTTAAGTTCCCCGTGAGCTCTTGGTGAGCCTCGCATTTACAGCTTTTCCAAGTCCTTACAAATTGAAAACCCATTTAAGTCAAGCACCAGTCATAATAAATTAAATCTCCACAGCGGTCGGTGTTCTGCTTTTCTGTTTATTCGCTCTGATGTTGCATCTGAACATAACTTCGTCCTGTGAAGAGCTGTCTTTTAGCACTGTTGTGATCATTCATTTCCCCCCCAGAGCTCCAAACAGTTTCACTGCTGATGGGTCTTAAGCTTTTTGAAAAATACAAATAGGAACAAACTAATAAGAAACAGCTCTTGATGATTTCTTGGCATCTGTCTCTGTTTTTTTCTTGGAGCTCGTGGGGCCTGAGGCCGCATTCAGAAAACCCCCTTTGCTACACTTGGCAGATCCTGATTCCACAACATGCTCGTTTCTTACACGAAGAATTAAAGCTGATTAAGGCTGATGGAGTAAAAACGCGATCGCTGTAAAAACCTGCATCTAAAACCCAACAAAGAAAATGTAAAAATTCACCTCGTTTAAAGCTTAAATAGTTCAACATTCAGAAATGCTCTCGTTTGCTTTGCAGTCCTCACACGTGTTGGCTTGTTTGATGTGGTTTGGTTTCCAAAAGAGTCATGATGTCAGATATTAGGTGAGTTCACAGAAACTTGCAGTGAACCCAAAGAGTGCGTTCTGGTGTCAAAAGGCATCGTTCAGCAGAGCGAGGGTAGAACGTGCAGCAGACACAACAATGGTTTAAAGACTTCTCCGCCCGGACCGAGACGTCTCCCCCGCGCGACTTAAAGCCACGGCGAGCCGTCTCCATTGTTCTGTCACCAACCGCATGTTGCCGGCTCATCTGTCAGAGCTCTGTTTTGATCTTTGAGGACCAAGCCTTTTCCGGAATTAATCACACAATGCCTCAATCCGTTACCAATCAGCGGTGGTCGCCTGCCAGAATTCTTATTAGAGTGTCTTGCTGAGCCGCAGTTTTTCTAAAAAAAAAATTCCCCCGCCTGGCCTCACCCCAGTCTTCTTTTGGAACAAATTTGATCTGCTGTGGTTCCACCTCATACGGACGCAAATGGTCCGGTGCTACATCTTGGTGCCAGATAATACGGGACACCTTCAGAGGTCCGTTGGAGTTTAGCAGTCTGCAGGTCAGAGCCGTGTAGTCGGAGGTAGGGGTAAAGTAAATGCCCTTTTCTGTTCCTACAGGTACAGTCTACACAAAGGTATGTGCACGAGAGAAGTACCTCAAGTTTTCTGTGTGTACTTTTTAAATAGGCACCACTATGTCCACATTCTGCAGTGGCTTCTGCTTTCTTTTGGCTTTTTCCTTTTATAAATTTCCACCTGGAGGATGACGGAGGACGATCTCAAAAGGAATAGTGACGCTGCAAGAACCTCAGTCTTCGCAAAATCAGAGTCCATGATTGAAACTCTGACGTGCCTTTAGGTGCCACTTTGTGATGCAGAGACTCTGGCTCCTTTCAGAAGGGCTTGGAATAGTTGGGGGCATTTTGGGAAGTTCGGAGGTGGTGTTGTGGGTTGTGGGTTTAGCTGCTTGGTTGGTATTCAGAGGGCAGGAGGTGTGTAGGTGGAGTGGCTTCAGACCAGAAGCGTCTGCTTCCAGCCTCAGACTGTATGATGTGGTGTTTTCTCCAGCACAAATCCACTGGCTCACGGCTGAGTCGCAGCAACAACAAAGTGAGAAAACGCTTCCTGAATCGAAGCAAACCGCTGAGGTGTAATTATACGAGCGCAGATGGAGCCGTCGACCTGGCCAGACGACCACAGACCCTTTTTTGAACACTGTTGTGCGCGTTTGTGTGCAAGTCTGCGTGCATCTGTGTTTCCAATTATTCAGACTGAGAGATGAACAGGTTGTTTTTCTCCACTGAAGCCCATCTGTGTGGGCCTCTGAGGAGGGGTTGATCATGCAGGCAGAACACTAGTGAAGAAGAATTAGCAGTAATTTATCCTTCTAATACATCTCACTGATCTCCACCGTGTGTTAAAAGTCTGTACTGGTGAGGAAAAATGAGAGAATGTGAGGAAATGGTTATCAGACTGTGAGGGGAGAAAATGAGATCCAGGAGAAAGAAAAGCACGCACAGACGAATAGAACCAAATATCACGTGGACAATGAATTCTTTGGCAGAGTTTAACAGCAATGCAGATAAATTTAAAACATGGGCTCATATTTAACCTTGTAAGACCCAACCCATCAAAAAAATTCTGATTTTTTGGAACCGAGATGTTTATCAACCCTTATAACAAAATCCACTTTTATTTTTTTTTTTTTGCTATATCATGCTGTTTGTGATATTTTTTTTGATACGTTGGGCATTTTTTGGCAACTTTTTGTTAACAACAATGTTAACTTTAGACAAAAAAAAAGAGTTAGAACGTGTTTTAAAGTTTTTCCTCTTTTTTCTTTTTCACATAACACTTTTTACAGCCTTTTTATTTCACTGTGTGGTAGGCAGAAAAACAGTTTCTGTCCTTGTTCAGGCAAAGATGCAGCTTACACTTCCCACAGTAGACATGTGAAAAGTGATTGCCATTGCAGTGCTGTCCCATGTAGGAAAATGGTCAGTGCCGTCCTTTCTCACATCAAGAGTCATAGTATCAGATCATATACAACAGGTTTTGAACGCAAGTACTGATCATGTTGATGAGATAGAGGTCTCAGAAACTCATGTAGCAAATATGATACAAATGGCATCGTAGGGTTAAATCATAACCCAAATTAACAGGCGGCACAGTGCAGTGGTCGGTACTGTCCCCTCACAGGAACAAGGTCTCGCTGTGCCTGCTGAGGACGTTCATTTGGGTCCTTCGGGGACTCTGACTTCCAGCCACATGCACGTCAGGTTAACTGGTGATTCTGGGGACTCTGAATTGGACACAAAAATGAAATGGAAACCAAAATAAAGCTGTTAATTTTTATAGACTTACACCAAACATGTCTCAGCATGCTCATCGACTGGCAAGACTGAGATCTGTCTTTGTAATACTCAACGATAACACTCGTATGAATCTCTGACTCAGTTTTATTGACGCTGTTCTGATAACTGTCGACCACACGATTCGTCCGACTGAGCGTGAGGGTAAATACTCGGGGACATTCAGAGCACGTCTCCATCTGGGAGGTCTCTGATGCAGAAAAGTTCGTTCAGATTCTGATCAGCAGGACAAAAACACAAAAAGGGTTTTGAACGCTGAAGAGAGCTTGTGGTTTTTCAGTCGATGTAAGGGATTTTGTTCGGTGGCCCTCAGGTGCAAAACACTTCAAAACACAAAACCCCAACATTTCATAAAACATGAGAATGAAAAGTAAACAGGGGACCGCTCATTTCCACAAATCTCTACAAAGACTACAGTTAGAGTGACCCACAGAGAGAGAGCGCCGACACCAGAATGAAAAACCGCAGACTGAAAGAAAGTGGAAGGATCTTCTAGTGTTTCACAAACAGAGACAGCAGGCTTGGAAAAATGTAACTTCTTTTAATGTTCAAAGACGACTCCTTTGACCTGTAAGCTATTACTTAAAATTACACTCAGCTGCCACTTTGTTAGGTACACCTAACAAAGTGGCAGCTGGGTTTGACGTCTTTTTGCCTTCAGAACTGCCTTAAGCTTTTGTAGCGTAGACCCACGTTGACATGATAGCATCACACGGTTGCTGCACGGTTTCATTGGTTGCACATAATGTGAATTTCCCACCACGTTCAAAAAGTGATCCACTGGATTGAGATCCAGTGGCCGTGGAGGATATCTGTGTACTTAACATGTTCAAGAAAGCAGTTTAAGATGATTCAGCAGCCATCAGACGATGTGTACACTGGTATTAAAGGAACACAGACAGCAAGAATACCGGGGAACACTCTGACAAGGTATTTTATTCATACAAGGGGGCTCTGCCAGCTACTGTGTGGTTCTTTGGCACCTGTAGCCCTGGGACCCTGACCTGGCTCGTACCTATGCTGGACTGCCTCTAGCGGGGTCCTCTGCCTGTCGCCTCTGGGACTCCCGCCTCTTGGCCGAGATGTGTGGCCTCAGGTCTTCGGTACTCTTGGGGCCTGTGGATGGCCCGGTTCTCCTGGATCAGTCTCTGTCTGCCTCTGGCTCCTGGGGGGCATTATCACAGCTTCCCACCCTCATTATCAAGTACATTTTTCACAAAGACACACACACACACACACATACCGCAAGAGCATTGTCATACTGTATTCCATAATGTAATAACTGAAATAATAAAAATAGAGATGAAGAAATAAACAGATAAACCCAGAACAAGAGGAGCCCATAGAGAAGTATCCGGTCTTTAATTCTGACGTCATCAGCCGTGTCCGGGTCCAAACTCCGCTGCAGGTCCAAAGTCAAACGAACACCGCGGCGTCACTGAGAGTCACAAACTGTCTAAATTCTTTCATCTGTAATAAAATGATCAGTGTGGCTGCTCTACCAGGTGGAACAATTAAGTTTAACATCCAGGCATCCATGAAAACAGGATTTATGAAGTTTAACAGAGTTAGAAGTTAGCAGGGAGTTAGCTCGCAAGTTTCCAAACCTAGTTTCTAAACATAATATACCATGG
>VVHJ01027417.1:5976-19746 GCA_015107715.1 Tylochromis polylepis
TTTTATTACACCTCAAGCCTGTGCATGTCAGTGCAGAGTAATTTTCCAATGATGGAAGTCAGGATATGAATTTTATTTTGCAGCTTCGGAGTCTGTTAAAGGAGAAAAGGCTGCCCTGGTCTGCTCACCCACTTGAAGAATTTCATTATCACTGTTATACAGAGCTTTACTGACTCGTGAGAGCCCGAGTGCTGCTTCCAACGGATTGATGGGAATTCATTTTCAGGGAACATCAGGGTTATATCATTTTCTGGCCTAAAACCAGTCAGAGCTCTGAACTTTTTAAATATAATCTCTTTCTGGGTGCAAGGAACAACTTAACCACTTTGTCTCATCTTGAACCCAAACTGCTGCCAGAGAGGAGAAAATTAAAATGAAAGATCATGTTTTTAACCAAACTGAGGCTCACATGTGAGATAAATGTTAGAATATATGAAACAGTAAACTGGCTTA
The DNA here is from genome assembly GCA_015107715.1 of Tylochromis polylepis. NCBI lineage: Eukaryota > Metazoa > Chordata > Actinopteri > Cichliformes > Cichlidae > Tylochromis > Tylochromis polylepis. The sequence goes on from VVHJ01027417.1 coordinate 6,430, forward strand.
GAATCTGTCGATTTATAAACTGACCACATTTTTACAAAATTGCCAAAAGATAATCAGCATATTTTATTTTGTAAGCCATGATCAAGATCTTATTTCTTAGAGTTGAGAAATGCTTCTTGAGTTCACTGATTCGATCGCTGTCTGTGTTTGCAAAATATTTTTCCCATCCTGCAGCACGTTTTACTCCAAGAGAGGAGCTTAAGTGTCCGAACTCTTTGAAGTCATAATTACACCAACAGTAAAATAAGAATAATTTAAAAAGGTCAACCTGCCAATGCAGTACTACCTTCAACCTGTATCTTCTATTATGACCAGCAGGGGGGGCGACTCCTCTGGCTGCAAACAGACATTATGTTTTGTGAGAAAGCAAACTTTGAAAACATTTGTGTGTAATTCATTTGCCAAAATAGGGCCCCAGTCATGTGGACGTGGAGACCAGTCAACAATCGGTCATAAACACCGATTTCTTTGGTCCCAGATGACGAGTCCAGCTTGTCTGCAAACACTCGCCAACTGCCCACCAGCTGAAGAAAAGCAACGCAAACTTCAAGGTAAAAGTTGTGGCTTGCTCCCGTAACCAACACATTTCAGAGGCTTTTACTTTGAAGTCAGTCAGCCTCCAGTTCCAAGCATGGCAGCTTTGACAGCTTCACGAGCTGCTGAGTGTTTGCAGTCAGAGTCTTCCACAGAAATCACATTACATCAAACCTTTTTGCAAACAATTTCACCACAGCCTCCACATTACATGGTTTTCCTTAGCGATTGGTGGTTGCCAGGGAATAAAGTGACTTCATTGTAATTCTGAGTCCTAAAATAAACTATATTTAACTCCTTGTGCAGTTTAGACATTTGCATTGTGAAATCTGAACCATTTGCGGATGTGAAGATTTCACAGTGTGGTGAGAAATGGTTCATTATCAAACAGGAAATACCTGCACCAAAAATGTGACATCATCAGAGCTAATAACCTGAGGACTGCTAGTGTCATAATGCCTAACATCCCTGGATGAGAAAATGACCAAGACCAGTGGTGGAATGTAACAAAGTATATTTACTCAGGTGTTTTAATGATACACAGATTTGATGTTATATTCTGCTGCTTTTCTATTTTGAGTGAAAATGTTGTGTTTTGTACTCCACATTATTTGTTTTAAAGTTTTAGTTACTGATTTTTATGATTTATATGATCCAACATTACAATAGATAAAACTAACCAGCAGTAAATCAGGTCATTAAAATCATCTCCAGCTGCATCATTAGAGTGATGGTAACATATATTAAGCCCCTTAAGCATTTCTTATGCTAAAACCTTTGCCCTGTTAGGCCACACTGTGTATAATTATGATTATTATTTGAAGAAAAATATGAAGAAGAATATCATTTGGACCAACTGTTTTTCAGCTGAGGCTGCAGGGATTTGGATTTGGAATCTCTTACCAGAAAATCTCAGAGAGAGCAGTTCTTTAAAAGAAAAATGTCGATTTTAGTTTGAAAATGTGGCTGAAATATCTTCAGGTCTGCAGTTACTGCCTGTGTGAAGCTTTGGCTCACATGCCTTAAATTTCTTTGCACTGAAGAAATGTGTGTGTGGGTTTATTGATGGTTCGCACTTTAACTGTAATTTCTTCTTCTTCTTAATATTCTTAGTTTTATTACTTTCATTATGAGTACATTTGGTTTTAAATGTAACATATTTTTCAATATGTCACATTTTTGATCGGATGATCTGAGGAAAATGAGCCTTTAGCTCTATCTGGTGTAATATATGTAGTGCACATTGTTCCTGCTAAATAAACCTAAATCAACTAAATTAATTAATTAATTAAAATAAAAAATTGCTTCACCACCTTGTAAAAAAGTTATTGAACACTAAAGCACGTTTAAATTATTGTGCACAATAACATCTGCATGCGGGCACGAGGCTAAACACGAGCCTACCAATTGCAATATTACATTTGCATTTATAGGCTTTATATTGTGATTTTTTTTTCCACTGGAGTCGCCAAAAATTAAACCAAAGACATCTTAATTAAAGAAAATTTGCTCTTTAGCATTCTTTTAATTCCCTTAAAATCACTTACAGAGAAGCTGGAACGCGTGAAGCTGCATTTTCAGGAGCCACAAAGCAGAAAATTTGAATGACTCCCTTCCATAGCAGACCGAGATGGACAGCTGCGCTAATTTCTAGATGACTGCACAGCATTTTTGTCTCACATGTTGAGACGATGTGCCTCTTTGTCTCACCAGAAAAGATGTGGCTCAAACGGAGACACGTGGATGTGTCTACAGACTGAAATAACAGTGTTACAGGGGAATACGTGAACCGTTAGCTTCTGTTTCACAAGAAGTTGGGATTAAAATCTGGGATTTAAAAAAATCTGCATTCTGCCTTTAACTTTGTAATGCCAAACCTGTAGATAACCGGCATAGTTCGCTGGATTTACTTAATCTTCAGTCTGCCCATTCGCTTTAGTCACACTTTGCTCCAGGTGTGATTTTTTTAGTGGGGTCCTGGCCCTGCTAGCAGGTCACTCACCGTCCCAGGAGAAGGTCTCATCCCACACCGACCACATCTGCACCGTGAAGAAAGGCGCCCAGCACACCACGTACGCCACCACGATCACAAAGGTCATCTTTACCGTGCGTAATTTGGCACGGGAGATGGTGCTGACGCTGCTCACCGAGCTCCGGCTCAGTATCCCGCTCTTGCTGGCCTCCGCGCTCTTTCTCCTCTGGGTTTTGTATTTGAGGTTCCTCCAGATCGTGCGGCAGATAAATCCGTAGCAGAACACGAGCACGGCCACGGGCACCACGAAGATCCCGACGGTGATCCAGGTGATGTACGCGCGAACCCCCCACGGCTCCACGAAGTGCCCCCAGCAGTCGTAGACGGCCGAGCCGGGGCGCACCTCGCTCAGAGAGAAGATGCAGTACTGCGGGGTGCTGAGGACCAGGCTGCACGCCCAGGTGGAGCCGATCATGATGTAGGCGCGCTGCGTGGGCTGCTGGAGCGTCTGCAGCGGGTGGCAGATGGCGATGTAGCGGTCCACGGTCATCATCACCATCATGTAGGTGGAGGCGAACATGCCCAGCACCTGCAGGTGCTTCACGATGCGGCACAGAAAGTCCGGCCCGTAGAAGCGGAACGTAACTTCCCAGCAGAGCTGCGGCAGCACTTGGAAGAAAGCCACCACCAGGTCCGCCAGGCACAGGTGCTTCATGAACAGGTGCATGCGCGACGGTTTCCGCCGGGCTCGGTACATGGCGAGCAGCACGCTCAGGTTGCCCACCACCGCCGCCACAAACGCCAGGCTCAGCACGGTGATCTCGAGCTTGGCGACCTCCTCGTTCCGCCCGAACGGGTCGGTGTCGTTTCTCTTCAGCTGCTGCGTAAAGTTGGAGCTCTCGGTGCAGTTTTGGTGCGTGGCGTTGGAGGAGCTCACCGAGGGGAACGGCATGGTCACCGTTTCTCCTCCGGGCGCACGGAGGTGCCTTTGCGTAACCGTCAGACTGGCCGTGAAACTCCTCTAGCGTGTATGGGACGATCGAGAAGAGTTCACAGGTTAAAAATCCAGAAGGGAACCAACTGTTTCCCTGCAAGGCGCACAAAAACTCCAACCTGAATCCGAGCTGCTCCGCTGCAGATCCAGCCCCTTTTAAAGCCCGCTGCCCCCGAGAACCAGCCCTCTGCATGCCCAGCCACACTGCACCCAAAGCCCCACACACGCGCACTTCCTCATCTTAGCCCCCCTCCCACCAACTCCACGCTCAGGATAAAGTGGAGGGGGGGGAGGAAAAGATGAACATAAAGCATAAAATAAAACCTGAAAATACCAGATTAAAAAGGGAATATGATTATTTATTTAGCCTTTAAAACAATTGTTTTTAAGGTCTACTCTTTTCTTTTTGGGGTTTGTTTGTTTGTTTGTTTTTAATGTCACTATAATAATTTGTCAGTTTCAGTTTTTGAACGTCATCGCTGACATTTTGGAAAACTAACAAGAGCTACACAAATGCAGCTCTGGAAGTCTTAAACATTTACATAAACATGAGCTACAAATATGTGAAAGCAGAAGATCATAACTGCTGCTGCTGTTTTGTAACCCAGAATATTTTACTGTTAGTCTCTAAATTCTTCACATTTGCTCTGCTGTGAACCCCTATTTCCAGTATTTAAAATTACATGATGGGAGTTTAAAATGTCACAACGGTGATCTCAGGGTGCACACTGGACACCACCGACCATATTATAGGAGAGAGAATCACAATGATCATGAGCAAGACTCTGGTAACAGTGGGGAGGAAGAAAACCCTTTTAACAGGATCAGACTGGTGACCTGTCCAGGATACTTTTAATACCAAAATCAGTATATTTTCTCATCGTGACAGAATGATATATTTGGTTGAACACAGCAGTGTTTTGTGTTTTAAGCATCAGTGGAGCAACACGGGGCATTAGAACTACAGGTCTGCGTTTGAGACCATCCCACCCAGCAGACTGCTCCAAGATGTCCGACCAGGGTTCACACTGTGCTGCAGAGCTGACTGTGTATCATCCCGTAACACAACAAAAAAGAGAAAAGAAATGATTACTGACTTTAGGAGAAAGCCAGAACAGTGGTGGTACAGTCAGAAAGGCGCAGTGGTTAGCATCAACAAGTGGGATGTTATGAAGTAGGCCAGATCTGTGAAGATATTTGCAGTTAATTTCGTCTTCATTTGAATTTAATTTTGTTCTGAACATGTGTTCATGTGGTGCTAGGCCTTGTTTAAAAAAATTGACTTTTGATGTGCTCATGTGGCAGAATTGGCTTGTATAAAATTGATGCTGTAAAATAACTTTAAATAAACCTTAAATAAGCAATTTTGTGTTGAATTTGTCTAGCTTTTACATAGCATTACAGTTTCTGAGATCAAAATATACTGTTTTACTTTCATAATCAATGGCACAATTTACCCCGCACTGGGGGCAAGTTGTGCCGCAAGACCACTTTTTTTCAGAGAGCTATATTTTATGCTATGTTTTAAATACTATATTTCATATCCACAGTAATTGTTCCCAGGGATGCACAACATCCTGAAATATATCTACACGTTTTAGTTGGAAGCATTACTGTCATGGCCTCACTTTAAAGTCACTTTAAGTAAAAACTGGCACAACTCACCCCACTCTCCCCTACTATCTGAAACAATGAACTGAAAGCCCCCCCCAATTACAACACATGCAACAATTACATGAGTAAATCACAATGTGCACTTTGATGGATTTTTAATGTGCAATAATAGACTTTTTAATGCACACAGTCACAGTGAATGTATGGCACAGTAGAAATGTGTTCTGTGTGCCTGAGTGGAATGAACTGTTTTATTATTTCTATTCATGGTATAACTTATTTATATCATTAAATTAATTGAGTCAGACTTTTGAGTGCAACAACATTTTGTTGTATATGTTTTTTTCTGCACGTCTTTAATAAGTGGTTTATAATGTGGTGAAACAAGCATTCAGTAATCCAACTTAAAAAATGGAAAACTCAAACCACCAAACTTGGGTGAAGTAAGTAATACCGTTAGATACAACACCACGGCTTAGCTGTCAGTTTACATTTTGTGGCATCACATGTAACGTCTGCAGGTGGATGAAACTATATTGAGCGTGTGCAGTAGGTTGAAGCAAACCATGAAGCTTGAAAACTTTTTTTGAGCCAGTGCCAACAGCATATCCAAAGGGTAAAAAAAATCCCTCCATGAGCATCAGAAGCCCATACGCCAGCAGGCTGTTTTTCTTAGTGAAGAATAAAGTGTGAATCCACATTTGTTTTCAGTTTATGTGCATATTAGAAATAAAAAGATGACACTGTGACCATTAGAAATAATAAACAGCAGTGCTTAAAGCCTTCCTGCACATTTTCTGAACCAAATTTGCCTCACGGGACCTTTAATTCTCCTCCTCTGTGGCAGAACTTTATCGTCCCACCGTCCTCTACCAGTGAAGTAAATAACACTGTCACTTCTTGCATTTGCTGCCTTACAAGGCCACAACTTAGTATCTTAATGTCCAATCTATATGCAAAGAACGTGAGCGGAGCGAGGGATGGAGAAAGTGGACTGTTTTTCATGTCAGAGGCTGAGCCAGCTGCTGATGCAGACGATTACATAATGTGTTGTGGTTAAACAATGGTGGGTAATGGTCAGGGCTGTCAGGAGTTATAGATTAATTACACTGTGATTAGAAAAGCTGTCAGGCTGGCATGGAAAATGATGCATGGCCCAGGCCGGCGTGCACACTGATAAGGGCTCAGAGGAAGGCACAGTGGGAAAAGGCGCATGTTACATGTGTTTGATATACAGGTGCACACTACAAACACACTTCTATCCTCTGTTTTTAAAGGGTTATGTGACCAAAGCCACAAAAAAAATCAGCATTTTCTCCAGGCATGCATATATTAGTCATATTAATTTCACTGTGCAAGTCTGAGGTTCTGGAGACCTCAGCAAAGCAGGGAAAACCACCTCAAAGCCAGAGCTCAGGAGCTTGGCAGGAGTGTTTTTGTCTGTCTGTCAAAATGTGCAAAATTCAAACATGAAACTTAGCAGGTGTCCAGCTCAGCTCAAAATACAGGATCTACTTCAGCTGGTGTGATCCCAATCACAACATGGTGTCTAGCTTCAGTTATTTATAATATATAAACAAAAAAATTCAGCTAATACTAAACAGGAAAGAAAATCTATAACAATTTCTTGCTTTAAATCACAGACTGTATATAAAAGATGGATGTAGCCAGCATGACATCACAGATTGAGAGATTTAAAGATATTTTAGACACATGTGGTCTGATTGCAGTGGTGGTCCCTGAGAGGTCAAATGCACCGTGACTGAAGAAAACACCAGGAGATATAAAAATGCTGCAAAAGTTAAAAATAAAAAGTGGAAGTGTTTCTGGGGAAGCCAAAATGTGATGGAAGAGCTCCAGAAGTGACAGGCTAACAGTAAACAGCTAATAGCGAACGGGTATCTACAGCATTATATGAATCATGTGATTAAAGCATGTCTCACATGTTTTTGTTTCTGTCACTGGTCTGTCACGTTATTATGTCCCCAGGTTATGTCTCTAAATTCAGCTGTCTGCTGAATTTTCAAAGTAAAATAAATAAATTATTATCAAATGCTAGCAGGCATGGTTAGAAAGATCTAAGGCACAGATGCAGATATTTGCTAAACAGTCCTAAGTGAGTACAAACTTTTTACTACTGCTTACAAACTTCAAACGAGTCAAAGAAAAATGCTCCAAAAGGTACCGAAACTCCAAACACAATGGAGAAGTCCACTGCAGTGGAGCCACTGAACTCAAAGTGGCACTACTTTAACGTTAAGCTGTAATAGAAACTAAATGGAGGAGTTATAAAAGCAAATCTACTGTCCTCACAGTCATTATGAAGGAGGAAATACTTCATGGAGACCAGTGAGTTTTGTGTCAGGCTGTAAACATGTTTATTTCCGCTGCAAAGTTTATGCAAAGAGTCTGTGAGGACGGACTCACCTTTGAAGCCAGCCTCAAGTGGCCACTAGAGAAACTGCAGGTTTCCATTTGTGTAGTCACAGTGGTCCTTTTTTAGTGCTTTGTATGTCTTTAGGGATGTTTGAGTCCCTTTGTAGCTATTTTGGTAGTTTATAAAAACAAAATAAAACATTAGGGTAATTTTAGCTTTTGTGGCATCCTGACCTGTCCCGGGTGCACCCTGCCTCTCACCCTATGGCAGCTGGGAAAGGCTCCAGCCCACCCAGATGGAAGGATGGATAGTTTGACTGATATGTTGTTAAATACCTTTCCTTCCTGATCTTGACTCTTTCTCTGGAGATGATGTGGACAAATAAGCACTGTGTCAGATATTTATTTTCACCAAATCAACATTTTTGTCTTCTACCACAGTTTTAGTGTGTACATTTATGTTTTTTTCAGTCCCGGAAGGCTATGAGTCTTTTAACATCATTAGTTCAGGAGTTTTTGTTCCAAAATAGATTATGTGGGTTTTCTGGAGCCAGAAGTATCAGCATCTGTTCCAGGCGCATCATTAGTATCGATCTGCAATGCTATCAGGACTCACAGATGTGGATTTTCTCCTCTGAGGCTCTAAATAAGTCTCACTCATTGCCCCTTTGAGTTTAGCTCTTGGTACACTTTCATTAACTATACATTATCCCAGTCGGTGTGCTGGGCTTCTCTATTATCTCCCTGGGTCCAGGTTGGGCACTTCAAAACACAGTAATTTAATCTTAAATCAACAGCACGCCTCGGGTCCAAAGTGTGAGAAGCCAGAAAGAAAGCACAGCAGAACGGATATGAACTGAGATGCCAGAACTTCTTCCACCATTCAAACCTTTTATTGCTGGCCAAAAATGAATCGAAGCCTCTTTTCTACTGGAACTTTTGTACCAAAATGCAATCAATGCTTGCATGGTTTACAGACTCATGAACCTCTGGATGAAGCAGGAGCTTCTTCTTTGAAAAGCTTTACAGCTTATTTTAATATTTACAAATTTAGAGAATGACCACAAAGATTTTCAAACCAGTTTAAAAAAGACACAAAACATGTAAATGTCACTCAGAACAATCCTAAAAAGCTTACTTTTTTTTTTTTTTTTTACAAAGAAGCTCAAAATGAACCTAAAATGAATTAAACTGGACCCCAAAGCAGCAGCTGGAAAGAGGAAAAAGCTTTAGTTTAATCATGCACTTTGTCAGAGGTGGTTTATGCTGGTGAGACTTAAAGCTGGCTGGAGCAGGTGAGCAAATGGAGAGCGATTAAAAGAGTGACTAAAACTGACAGTTATATAGAGAAAACCCCAGCAATCAAACAACCCCCCTATGAGCAAGTGCTTGGCAACAGGGGGAAGGAAAAACTCTCTTTTAACAGGAAGAAACCTCAGGTAGAACCAGGCACAGCAAGGGGTGGCCTTGAGTAAGACGGGATAAAACACGCCATGGAAGACATAAATAGAAACTAATGATGAATCAGAAAACAGTTTAAACATCATCCACAATATGAATGTTTCTTTTATGTCCCTCTATGTCAAAGGCACTAAACTGGTGAAGATGTTGATACAAGGCAGGATAGAGCCATGCTTTCATGTAATTTGGGCCACTGTCATTGTACTAGTTTTGTTTTATTTTGAAGGGTTTTTTTTGGTGATCATTAGTTTGCCTTGCTTCATGCCTTCCTTTTCCATAGCTCCTGGTTATAGTTTTGGTTATACTTTTCTGCATTTTGCTCTTCTCAGTTCCTGGTTGTTTAGAGTTTAGTTCTATGCTCTCATGCCAATTTTTGTGTATTAAGTCCATTTGTGTCTGTGTTTTTCCCTAATTAGTTATCACGTTTTACTTCCTGTTTTATTTAGTTATTCGTCCCTTGTGCCTGGTGTTGAATTTTACTTCCCCTCATCTCATTTTCCTTGATTATTCACACCTGTATGTTTCCCGCAGCTGTGTCCACTTTTCATGTTCTCTCAGTCAGCACAAAGAGACTCAAAACAACAACACATGTAAAATTACCACAGAAGAAAACTTGGAAGGTTAAAAAATATATTTTAAAAATATAGTCTTACATTCAAAGCCTGAGTGCACGATTTGAGACACTTGGATAACACATCTCCACAAAGTCTGGCTGATGACCTGGCATGTACTTGCCTAACTCCCGTATATCAGACATATAATGTAATGGTCCTGGGTCAGTGAGCCAGGGTTTTGTATTATTATTAATCTTTGATTTCATCATGGTTTATCACTGCTAGTGTTTTGGTTTCTGTTTTGTATTTCTAGCTCCCTAAGTTCTCTAGTATTTCTTGATTTCTAGTCTTAGGTTTTGTTTATGTGCCTTCCCTGTGTTCCGTGTTATGTTTACTCTGTCCCTTCCTGTCCCACGTTTCAGGTCTCTATGTTCTCTGTCTTCCTTGTCATCCTTTGCCTCTGTGTTCATGTGCTACCTGTTTTACTTTGATAGTCCTTGTCCTTTGTCACTGTATTTTGCTTTGCTTCCTTTGTCTCGTTATGTCTAATTAGTTCCAGCTGTGTTTCCCCCCTGTTTTCCATTCCCTTGTTACTCCCTGGTGTATTTAAGCCCTGTGTTTTAATCTGTCTGTTGTTGTGTTGTACCTTCACTTTGTTGTGGGGTTCCCCCCCGTGTTCCTTGCATTTCCTAATTTACAGTTCCTGGTTTGTTTTCCAGTTGGAGTTTGTTGTTTTCAGTTTCTAGTTTTGTTTTTTATTTTGAAGTTAGTTGTTACAGCCATAACAAAGCTGCCTCTTTTAGTTCACTCTTTTGTTTTGTGAGTCCTGCATTTGGGTCCTATCCTACCTGCCCCACAGCTGAATCTTGACATATAACTTTAACTTCATTCATGTTGCTGTCACAGACCTGAAACAAAGCTGTTTTAAATAGATTTCAGACAAAATGCAATTTTCACCTGACAGCAGGAGCTTTTCTTCAATTTACTGGAACTCCATCGGTCAGAGAAATGAAGCGGAAACCTAAATCTCCCTCTAAGAGGGGAAAGAAGAACAGTTTAAAAAAAGGAAGCGAAGTAACTCAAAATTGCTTAATGCTGCGTAGAAAAAGTTCACAGGTTGAATTTGTATAACCTGCAGGATTTATCACCACAGTCTGACATCCCTCAGTGGGAAACAACCTCAAACAAACGGTGTCTAAGTGGGTTCATCCTCTGAAACCTCATAATGAGAAAAAGACCATCGTTTCTGTCTGCTGCTGCAGCTCTTACGCTGAGTGTGTTTTTGGGAGATATGACATTAGAAAGAGCTGCTTACCAACATAAGCTTCCACCACAGCTCTCATCTGAAATCCCTGAGATTAAATATGTAAACGTGCTTTTTAGGAAACGCAATGAAAAACAGAAAAGACCATTTTAACCTGTGGGTGCCCCCCCTTTTTCATATATTTTAATATCTGTGAAGTTCTTGTAATCATTGTTTTGATAAAATGTTTCTCCTTGATAATTTCAATGAGTCATTTTGAACTCGGGCTGTTACATAAATGAATGTCTTTGTGGTTATAATTACATTTTTATTGTGAAAATGCTGCAATTTAAAATGCACATAGACCAATTTTACACATCAGGGCAATCAAAGAACAACAAAGCTGCTTTTTCCTGTCTTAAAACTCAAAATTCAGGACTTGTAATTTCATTTTCACATTTTTTCCTGGGTTTTATGATTGCTTGTTTTGTTGGAGGACGTTTCTTTTATCCTCTCTGTGCTCTTTTGTTGAATCTGTTCTCGTGATGAATTCACTCTGTGCACCAAACTCTTGTCTTTTTTAATTATTTTGATGATTCTGTTTGAACTGAAGGCTAGATATGTCAAATTCACATGTTAGTGTTGCTCTGTAAGATAAATCAAGAACTACAAAAGCCTCTCATTTATATTTTAAACCTCATGAGTCACCCTTTTTTATTACAATTCAGTTTTTTTTAAGTATTTGTTTTGTTATTTATTCATTTATTGGCCAAACTATGTTGCACTACTGACCTGTGGCCTGGGCTATAAAACAATACAATATACTCAGGATTCATTTAAAGACATTTGTAATCCCACAGAGAGCGGTCTTCACCTACTGCACACGCGCTCCCATGAAGTCCTCCAAAATCCTAACTGCTTGTTGATGGATGGGAATGACCAGACAATCGCCCAAATGGTGCCTGGCAGAAAAGTGGGACGGGATAGGGAAGGTAGTGACAGAGTTCACCGGTAATGGAAGAACCGCAAAGGATCAAAAAATAAAGCATGAAAATCACTGACAGTGGCTTCACTGGACACTTTTCGTTGTTTTTAACAGTCTTTTTCACTTCAGCTCTTTGTATGTTACAGCTTCACTTTCCACCGTGGCTTGCTGATAGACAAACAACAGCAGAAGCAAGAGTGGCCCACAGACTGCTAAACTTTGCATACTGCCTCCATATGACAACAGAGGTCTCTGCAGGCAGAGGAGCCATTCCTGGACTTCCACTGGACTGCGAACACATGACCTCTGCTGGGTGAGAAAAAGTCCGAGAGGGGGGTGCCTGAGACATGCATAGTTGTTTTTGATGCTCTTACTCTTTTCTTAAGATTATCAATAAGAGGATAATATGATATAATACACAAATTTCTCTTGCTGCAAAGTCAAATAAAGATGGAAAACATTTGTCTTTGATGTCGCAAGCTTTGCATATTGAGTTTTGGTTTCTTCCTTATGGATGAAGGTTTCTGGTAGACCAACAAGGTTTAAAAACAGCTTTTTTTTTCAGCTGCCATCACTCAGATGAAGAAATTATAGCTTTGTTACTTTGTGGGTAACATGAACCTCAAAACAATTGATAGTCCTCGATTTCACTGTTTTGTACAGTTTATTTGTTGTCTGTTGTGTCTGTATTGAGAGTGTGCATGTGAGGATGGATGACTCATGACAGAACAAATCCACCTACAGGTACAAATACAGTAAATTAAACCTCAACACAGTTTCTCAAATGTTTGCTTGTTAATACAGTTACTAATGTGATACAGATTGATACTGATGTGCTATAGACACAAATACTAAGGTTATGATTGCTTGCTGTCACCAGGTGAAATCTGCAAAGAGAGTCCTGCAGTTTGCATGGAAGATTGACTTGTCTCCAAATAGTTGTCTACTTCTTGCAGAGTGGTAGTAAAACCTGAAAAAGTTAATGCAAACTAAACATGTAAACTGTTCACCATCAGAATAAAAGTTGTACCTTTTTAAAATGTGTTGGTAGCAGCGGTAAGGCACAGCTCCTGCACTGAAGGCAAACTTTCTCAGTGTTTGTCACGGTCCGAGCAAGCTGCTTGTAAATTTTTACTGAGTTCCATGTTCTCCAGTCTCCGCCCCTGGGCAGGGCTGCCATCACCTCACCGGTCCAGCTCACCTGGAGCTAATCTGGGGCCAATCAACTGAGGGTATTTAGGACCAGCGTTGCCATCTCTTCGCTGCCAGTTTGTCAACACACCCACGTTGGTAACAGGCTCTCACGCTTCATGTTTTGGCTCAAGTCCACGTACTTGTTGTTGTTTGTTTTGTTTGGTTTTTTTTCGTGATACAGCTCTGTGGTCAAGCCATTGCTCCACTTGGACACTGGATCATACTCTCAGGATTTGCCACTCAGCTTCATGTTCCATTGCCTGGTAAGGGGTTTCAACATCACGCCTGCCTGCCCTCTTGCCACTGCCCCTCACAGGATTCCTTGGAACTCAGGTCAGCCCTCGTCGCTAAACTCAGCTCGTCGTCTGGACCTTCACCAACCACCACGTC
>VVHJ01027419.1:0-12148 GCA_015107715.1 Tylochromis polylepis
AATCAAACATAGCTCCCATAGGCATCATTGAGCTCCTGGAGAGTCTGTGGCACTACTGTCAGCTGGACTGTTACTTGATGTCACTGAGGTTCTCAACTGGATTCAGGTCTGGGGATGGCGAGTCAATGGTATCAATGTCTTCATCATCCAGGCACTGCAAGGAGGAACCCAGGGCCCCCTGCACCAGTATAAGTGTAACCGTCCAGCCTCCCCACGACACACACACGGGTATTGGTTTTTGCCACTCGTTTTATTTTTCACTGTGCACACACAGTCGGGTGAACTCTTGCTCCGACGCTCAGGCTCTCCCTCGCGTCTCCTCCGATCACCCCTTCCTTCTCCTTCTCACTGAAACAAATAACACACAGTTCATCAGCCCCTGACAGCCCGCACCTGCTGAGCCCCGCCCACCGAGCTCACTGCCACACTCCTCCCTTGCAGCCGCGCCAGGGACCACACCCCGCCACAGCGTCTTAAAGTAGCAGCACGATTCAGCCAGAACTGGTGTTGCTGTAAGCCCCTTTTGATGCACTGGCAAAGTATCCAAGGTATACCCCGCTTCTTGCAAACCAGCACTGGAAACACCCCTGTTCCCCTCTGACCCTACATGGAGAGGTGGCTGGATAAAGTACCAATGGTGTTTCTATTAAAATTACAAAGTTGTGTACTATTTATGTGTAGTTACAGAAATTTGGGTAAATGGCATGATCCGACCACTTAAAGAGCTTAATCTGATTAACGTGTGTGTGAGAGAGCGAGCTAATGGAAAACACTTTTCAACCATTAATTGTGATTAAACGTTTGGTGTCTGAGAACAATTTTAGTTAATGGAGCTGCTTTTGAATAGAGAGTGCACATTAGAATTCTTCTGAGCCTTGATGAGGACGTGTATTAACTTTCCACAAACACACACATACTCCAACATTAGCTTAGCAGCCTACTGTTCAGGCTCTGCTATAGTTTGCCATCATTAATCAGCCCTATCAACTCACCCAATTTGAATCCCCTTGATTCATAGTCATTTTTAATCAGAGTAGGCATCCTCCTCTACATTCTAGCAGGTTCAGAAGGGGGTCATCATTCACTGTGATCAGTGGTAAACACAGCAATTCAGGTTATGTTGAAGACCCTTGAGCGATTGTATGAAAAAGCAAAACACGAGGGAGTGATTGCAGCTTTACTATCCGTTTTAACTTAAACCGGGATTGTTGGACTCTTGAATTAAAATGAAATAAAACCAGCGTGGCTTTATGTGAGTATGTGCATTGTCCTTTATTGCAGAACCTGCTAATAGAACACATAGTACACGGTTACGGGTTTTTTACATAGTGTCTTTTTCTAGGCATGTTACAATGGGTTCAAACTCAGAACAGCAATGTCTTACTACAGAATCCCAGTGCCATATCATACATGTATGATACAGTCATACAGGTCAGTAAAAGTATGAAATCACCACTGTGCTTTGGTCTCTACACAGACTGGTGCATTAGCTTTAGCTGCTAATGTTTTGCTCCATGGCTAATCCCCGGGGGTTTTTGGAAAATACTCTGTGGACTAATGAGATGAAAACTGAACTATTTGAAAGGTTTCAGTCCTGTTACGTTTTCAACTATTACCAATTGGGCAATTGGGTTATGCAGCAGGACTATGATCTAAAACACACCAACAGCTCCACCTCTGAATTGCTGTGAAAAGATTTTGACGCGTCCCGGTCAAAGTCCGAACTTCTGGTGGCACAACCAGCTGTGAGGACTAGGAGGCAATTACTTTCTTCCACAGGAGTAGGTCGGTTTGAATTACTTTTTGCCCCCTAAGAAATTAAATCATCACATCAAAAACTGCATTTGGTATTTATGTAGGTTACCTCTGTCTAACATTAGAAATACTTTTTTACAGAACTGTGCAAACTATAAGAATAGTCTATAAAACAAAATGGTATCTGTAGATTTAATTATTTGGTAAAGGGAGTCTTGATGATCAGGCAGTGTGATTTGGGTAAGAAATACAGGAGGAAGAATATGTAAAATACATAGTAAAGTAGTGCATATACATTATTTGCACACTTCCAAACAAAAACCCAAAGAAAAACAGGCCAAACCAGGAGTTTTGGGTCTCCACTGTTTAACCTGACTCCCGTGGTGGCTGCACCTCAGCTTGGATATCGGTGTGTCTCTGAGCACCGGGTGGGACTGGTAAGCGCTATGATAGTCTCTGCTCCTGCTCATTACTGGACTCCTGGCAGTCTAGCCTGCAGCACTGGAAAGTTGGAGCTGGAGTAACAGAAAAAATGCACATACCTACACACACACACACACACACACGTTCACGCAAACATGAAGGCAGATAACCGGCCTCGCATTCAGGATCGGTTCGTCCTCTGTGTCATTGTGTGTGGTCGACTGTGCGCCTGCTTTTTTTGTCTGCCTGATCAAAGCAGACGTGGTGCAGAGCAGAGGTCTCGGAGGTGAAATTAAAGTCTTGCATCCTCCACGGTTTGGAATGGGGGGGGGGGAGTGATTACTGCTAAATTAAAAGGTACGACCATAAAAGCGTGCCACCGCCGAACCCTCGCAATTCATCAAAATGATCCCACGGCGCGTCTTTTGCTTATCAAATTGTAAAATATTGTCCATGACAGTGGCGTAACAGGGTCGTAATTAATGCACTAAATCAATTCCGAATCACTCTGCGCAGAGTGGCCCTGCTGGGATGCCATCATTATCACAAATTATGGTGGCAGATGCATGGGGCCGAGAGGAATGGATAAAGCTCTGGCGGCGTCTTTCCCTCCTCTACAACAAGTTCATTTCCCGCTCTGTGTGACTCACCGAGTGTCAAAGCGTGTGGCATTTCTCCTCACTCACACTTGTGCTACCTTATTACAAGGTGCAAATAGTTTTATTAGTGAGCGCCATTTTTAAAAGCCACATCCTGAAATTATCCCTTCGCCGCCGCTGACATGTGGGGTTTAATGACAAAATGCATGTCTTCATTTTCAAAGAGTTACATCAGAGATGAATACATTATAGTTAAGTTTCTTTTCTTTTCTTCTGAACGTGAGTAACACCGAGGGGCTGGGCATTAACATACAGCTGTTTAAAGGAGATATTGACTCCAACAGCTGACTGCGTGAGATATGTATGGTGTTTGCTCCAAAAGAAGACGTTTTTCTTATCTCACATGAAGAAAAACCTAATCTTTTGTTTTAAAGGCATCTTTTATGATCCTGTGTGGACTGGACCAGATATTTGTCATGAAGGTTGAAAGTGCCGTTGTTGATCCTAATGGACTAAAACCATACACGGCTGGCTACACCACCGCTGACAAGTTGACGTCCTCAGGATTTGAACCTTGAAGATTTGCGTCTACCAAAGAAGCCAATTTACGGGACATCCTCACAGGAAGCGATGCCGCTGACCACAGAGACCATAGGAAATCAATGACATTCAGCAACTTCAAGTGGCGACAGGCGAAATAACCACTGGTGATGTAAAACGGGCAACCCACATGACCGAGGCAGCTACTAATGAAAGTGAAGGACACCACTATTGACATGGTGGCCTAATGATGGGAAACGGTGGCTGGAGACTGCAACACAGTCAAAATTATTGTTACTCTTTGCAATGAACTTTTAGTCTTGTTGCCTTTGAAATAGTTGTTTTGAAGACAGGGCCAGGTCTGCAACCACTCAATCAGTTGCCGCATTCAAAGTGACTTTGGTGAGTTAAAATGGCAATTTTACGATGATTAACGGTGATACATCTGTGAAAATCTGTTGCCGTTTACAAAACGCAGACATTCGGATTACTTCCACTCAGAGTCCAGCCGGAACTGCTTAGATCTGAAACAGAAATTCCTTCTCAGATAGTGACCAGGTTGCTGCAGGATGGTCATTTAATGGCAAACTGGCAACCTGTCTGTGTGCCAAACTGTACAACCACTTCTTAAAACTTCTTTCCATTCATCAATCAAATTACCAGAATAGCATGTGTAGCCCGCATACATTTTTCATATATTAGGGTGACCAACATAAAAACAGCCAAGAAGCCCCGACATCCATGTTTTTCCTGGTGCACTCGCTTAGAAGTTGTGAAACGCAGATTGTTCTAATGAGCTCTCGCACCCATTCAGGTTAGAGTGAGTCAAGGCCATGGAATAACACAAATAAATAATGGAGTTTCTCTTGTTCTAGTCCTGTCTCCTGCAGCGTCCCATGAACTTTCTGAAATCCTCTGATCTCATCTGCTAACTTATGAAAAGTTACATTATGAGCACAGTCCACGAGACTGAACAATTTTGTCTTGCTGTGCTTGTGTAACCATTCTCTGACTTCATATGCCTTTTTGAAGGCATATGAAGTCATTGCTGCAGGATGTATTATGTATGCATATTGCATTTTTATGACATTTCCTAAAGATTTCGTGACTCGCAATGATTTATATGATTTTTTCCAATTGCATATTCCACAGAGTGTGCCCAACAGAAGTTCTTTAATTCTGTATCGTTCTATTGTTGATTTAGGCAGTGTGTTTGCATATGAAGGACCACATGATGTGGATGAGAAACACTCTGAATGTTTGATGGTCCCATATTTTTGTTATTTATAAGGTGATGATTGGGGCAAAATAAGTAACGATAAGAGGGAAAAGCACCAAAGTCCTTACAGTCAAGGAGAAAAGAGGCACTGACAAAATAAAGTTAGAGGGAACTCTTTAGTATTTTAGAAAATGATTTTAATGAGAGTACGCTCATGTAAGTTGTCATAGCTACATGCTGTTACTGTCTACTTTTCCAATGTGTCTTCCTGTAATTTGGGACAAGCTGAGAAATTACTGCATACAATGCTGTGAAAAAGTTTTTGCCCCCTTCCTGACTTATTTGTTGTTGTTTTGTTTTTTTTGCATATTTGTCACACTTACATGGTTCAGATCATTAAACATTTTTTTAATATTAGACAAAAATAAAGTGAGTAAATGCAAATTCCCCCCTAAATCTAATAAGTGGTTGTGCCATCCTTGGCAGGAACCGCAATCAATCATTTTCGATAACTGGCAACGATTCTTTCACATCACTGTGGAGGTACTTTGTCCCACTTTTCTTTGCAGAATTGTTTTAATTCAGCCACAAAGAGTTTTTCAGCATGGACGGCCTGTTTAAGGTCACGTCGCAGCGCCTCAGTCTGATTTAAGTCCAGACTTTGACTCGGCCACTCCAAAACCTTTGTTTCGTTCTTTGAGTCCATCCAGAGCTGGACTTGCTGGAGTTTTTCGGATCATTATCGAGCTGCACAACCCAAGTGCTCTTGAACTTCAAGCTATAAATTGTTGACTGGACATTTTCTTTCGGGATTTTCTGGCAGACAGTAGAATTCATGGTTCCATCAATTACAGAAAGTCGTCCTGAAGCAGCACAGGTTCTGGCAGTAACCAGGCCTGGGTGTGTTAGTGAAACCAAACTCTTTCTAAAAATTGCTGTTAAGCACTGTTGATTCATGATTTAACAAGAGGAGACAATTACATTTTTTTACACTGGGCCAGGTAGGTTAGAGTTTTCCTTTTATGCCTTATTGTCTTTGATCGTTAAAAACTAAGAAAGTCTTATACAACTATTAAACTGATTCTCTTAGTTTTATCATATCTGTATGGACCAACTATAGGTTCACTGCTACCACCAGCTGGTCTGCTGACTGTAATGAAATGTGGGATCAGATTTGCTCTAAATACCACTCATTAGCAGTTTTGGGATAAGTATTTAAGTGTCGGTTGTGCGTACAGGGTGTTGGCATTTTTCACACACCTGCTATCATACCAGGCATTAGCGCATTAATAACCCCAAATGTGGGCACGGGGACCAGCTCAGATTGCTTGTACCTTAGTATCAATCCCCAATACTGTCCTCTCACACATTCTAATTCAACTTGGTGACACGTAGCTGTTGAAGTTTAATGTTTCTCCCGGTGCAGTGTTAACAGACTGAGAAGTCACATCGGTGCCACCACTTAGAGCATCCAGCCTTTTCCCTCCCGAGTCCCCTTTGCAGATATTAGAAATGCATCTTAGCCTCGGATTAATTTATGAATGTGTGTAAATTGTTTCTCCAGCGCCTTTTTAATATCTTTCTCTCTGGGAAAGTACACCCTGCATCATGTTACTGCTGCTGAGCAGAAACAACAGATTGCGCTCCTCGGTGACATTTACGCTGCGTGCGAGTGCGAGCATGTACCCGCGCGTCTTACGATATGTGTGCATTTTGTGGCTCGTCGTGTCTTTGCGCACCTTGCCTTTGTGTATGTGTGTTTGTACCGTTCACTCCCAGTCCTCCTACTGTGAGGTCTTACAAACTAGCGGAGGAAGAAACTGCATGATGAAAAATTACATTTCGCTGCGTACAATGGAAGTTGTTACTCGAATTTACTGAGATTATACCTACATGAGAATTATTAATAGGCTTCTACATATAATAATAACTGTCGAGCCCGTTGAAAAATGCCTGCTGTCATGCATGTGATCCATCTAATCCGTGGAGTATTCTCTTATGATGGATTTGAACAAGCTCTTTCTATGAATGCGCATCCCTGCTGTGAAGAAACCCAAGCCCTCCTCAATTTGCACCCGAAATGCCATCCAACATTTTCTTTCTAATTGCTAACATAGCCTCTATAATTCTCGAGAGGAAAACATGTAGAGAACATGAAATACTAGAAAGAAATAGAAGGAAAAAAAGGCTTTAATCACAAAGATGCCAATTTCCTTTGGATTAGTATTATCACAGCACTTCGAAGGGAAATACGCAAGAGTGAAAGGGAAGGCTTGCAAGATGGTAGTTAGACCGGCTTATGATGGATGGTTTGGAGACGGTGGCTCTGACAAAAACACAGAAGGCCGAGATCGAAATATGGTAAGATTTTCATTGGGAGTGACCAGGAGGGACAAGACAAAGTTGGAAGCCGTGACAGAGGACATGCAGGGGGTTGGTGTGACAGAGAAGGGCTAGGGGGAGATGGAGGTAGATGATCTGCTGTGGTGACCCCTAAAAGAACCAGCTCATGTAATGTAGGTGGTTTGAGGTGGAATTTTTTTACTTTGGAAATTGCAAACAAGGCGGATTTGTATAGAAATTAGAAACCCGCGCTAACAGATTCTATTATACAGACACAGTCGGTGTTAAACGTGACCTTCTTTGGCCAAAGTTTTGTGCTGAACTCTGCTAAAAGAAGCTGATGTTCTGTTCTTTTTTAAAATGTCAAATTCTGAAAAACAAAACAAAAAACAAGTGAATACAACCGTAGCAAAGACTGCAAACGATTTTTGATGGTTCTCCTTAAGTTTTGATTGGTTACATAACATTATTAAGGACATTTCTGGCACAACTTTGCCTCCTTCCAAGGTGCATGGAGGAATAGGCTAAAGCTAAAGTCAGCTCTGCTCACTGTAACTTTTATCTCCTTCTAAGCTTATTGGTGCGGCCCCCCACAACAGTCCCAGTTTCTCATATGGCCTCTTGGGAAGATTAATTGCCAAACCCTGGTTTAAATGACTTTTCAGGTCACTGTGTTTTATCTTTATTGACATCATGCACAGCCTCTCAACTTTTTTTGGGAAACTGGTTTGTACAGCATTTCTTCTTTTGACATGTTGACAGTGAAAATAGTACAAAGAAGCTGAATACAGACATTCAATGATTCAAAGGGTTTGTGTTGCATGTGTTTTGCGGTTCCCTGTGTGTATATCCAGATTTTTTATGAAAATTTTCTCAAGGCTGACATTTTCAGATTTCATATTGTGAAACATCCTGACAACTCACTGATGGATCGCTATGCAATTTGGTGCACCCATTTATTGCACTCTTAATAACTCTGGTAGGCCTCTGACATTTCATCTAATGTGATACTCTTGACAACTTTTCAGCTTGTCCAATATTTCGGTTTGTGATCAAACACATTAAAATAAAATCTCACGACAGTCCCATCAAGTTCATCAATAACTGGTAAACACTGACACAGAACACTCGATTGATTGGAGCTTACAGATTTCACCATCGCAAAAACCGTACTGTAAATTATAAGAGCAAAGCAACAAAAATAATCTGCTCCAAGCTTGTAACACCACACACAATTAGATGAAGCAGACAAGTCAAACCTGGTTATTTTTACTTACACTATTGTAGATAGTCTTAAAATATGCATGCAGATGGTGAGCAGTTCTCACCGGTACTTGTCAGTTTCGCTCCTCACAAGTTATCGTCAGGTTGGATGCAGGTTTAATTTATGCCTTGCTGTTCTGCTCAATAAGCTTCTTTGCTTCTGGATCCTCAGTGATGGCTTGGACCTATTTTGTTGCTATATTCTGAAAGCCGTGCCTGTTTGTTTCACGCCATAATTAAAAGCCTTATGGAAGAGATATTATTCCGATTCTACGCAGTTTTAGTCTGTGGTAAAGTATTTCTTAGCTAACTTTTCGTGCTTCTGATCCACCTGGGATCGCTGTAAATGTGAGTAGCAGAGGCATTATATGTCAAAGAAAGAAAGGATACCAGTGTCTTCCCTTTTACTTCAAGATTTAGGAGGAACTGGTGAAGGAAGTGACTGCCTGACTTCCACTCCTTAGTTGTAGAAGGCAGAAGTACTGTCACATTATCCTGCTTGAATCCATGTGTTAGCGCAGAAGGTTTATTCACTATTGCTGAAAGTTAGATGAGAAGTTTGGCACACCTTTCCTATCTGTTTGCTAAATATGAAGTTACCACAGTAACCCGCTAACTTATTTCAGCATAAAGATTGAAAGCAGAAGGAAACAGCTTGCCTGGCGGTGTCCAAAGGCACCGTCCAAGATTGTTTCTATCCCAAAAATATCTAAGGAGAGGAAAAGAAGCAGAAGCACACTTCGATACCCTTGCAGACACAATTTCAGTGGAAGCAATAGTTAGAAGTCACATTTATAATTTGTGTAAGGCAGCGTGGGGTTGGTATCAGGTGGATAAAGAGAGGGTCTGGTCTTCTGCTCGACAAAATCCTTCAAATCCAGTGAGGCATGATGTAAGCGAACACAAATCATGAACAGAGAATTCACGGGTTTGTAGGCTGGTAGTGTAACATTACACAAAACACCGTGCCAGAATGAAGAGACACACCAGCGTTTCTGCTGGCCTGACCGCGCACACAGACACAGTCAAAGCTGAATAAAGGGGAGTTTAAGTTTCTTAAAGGCTTCAGTCAGAGGGATTTAGGAATAAACGAGTTCATCACATACCAGGTAACCAACACAAACCTTAGTTCTTGAGACTGGAATCGTTTAGGTTGCCGCTGAGATTATCGCTGCAATCACAGTAATTGTTGTTTGTCAAAGATACATGAACAAGGTCATTTTGTCAAAGCAGAAATAAAGCACACGGACCAGAAAGATGCATGTGACGTGTTAAACTGAGAAATTTTGACAGCATGTTAATAAAACTGACTGGCTTTACTCTGGCATACAGTAATAGTCACAAAAATACACAAATGTGCGTACACACACGCACACACACATACGTGTACACGCTTTGTATTACTGCAAAAAAAGGGCATCCATCTCTGATTACGGTGCTGTGATTCAAGAGCATTGAAGTAGTTCAGCGCTGATATGTTTCGTTCGCCGCAAAGTTCCGATGATGCCGCTGAAACCGATTTCCTCCGAGACAAAATGGCAGACAGATATTCACTCTCACCAGTTCACACGCACGCTTGCACACACGCTTCATAAAGAGACAAGACAGATCAAATCTGACATGGCTGTAATCAGCTGCCTGGTTCTGGCCTCAATGTGATTTTAGTTTGCAGATTCTGCTGTGTGCTTTTTATTAGAAGAAAAAGAGTTGAGTCTGGGTTCTTCTCTCTTTATGTCTTTCTCAGTGTGGTGAAAATAAACATGTTTGTACAATTCTGTGCACAGATACTCTATGTGAAAGAGAAGTACTGAATTTGTGAGCGTCTCTATAGGACACTGCCAGCAGGAGGGTGAAAAGGCAGTTAGTCATGTACTGAGCTGAAATGCTGAATTTTGCTAGGTCGAATGATTATTTTAGCATCCTGAGCTGCTGAAAAGCTGCTAGTTATATTCAAAAGCTACCGTTGTTAGCTAAGGTTAATCAAAGTGCTTTCGCTCAGTCTAAAGAAATACGGCGACCTGAAATTGACATTGTATTTCACTTCGAGGCAGACAACACAGATTGTTCATCAATAGCCCAAAACTCATTACAACGTTCTGCTCTTTATGAGTACACCAAATCGATACCTAAAGATTTTAGATTTAGTTAGTTATGTTACCTGCTGTGGAAATCGTGGACACCACTGTTTCCTGTTTGCTGTTGCTTGGTGGTCATCTCTGACTTTTCGATTAGTTAGTTTTTATATATAAATGTTTGCTTGGACTGAAATTTTTAAGGTCCTTGTCCTTGTCCTGGCTAAAGCTCGGCTGAAACTAGGCCATGGAACAGGACAATGATCCCAAGCACAGCAGGAGACTGACAACAAAATGACTGAAAAACCAAATAATCTAAGTGTTGTGATAGCTGGTGCTGTGCGATACTGCAGATTTTGGCATTGATCTGATACCAAGTAAATGGAGAGCCAGTATTGCCATCACCAATACCGATACTGATACTGTTAACCTATAGAGCTTATGTAGGATAGGGCAGTTTGTCATGATTTATGAGATCAGTCATCATAAATCTGCAAATTCCTTTTGCCAATCGAACCAAAATTCATCACTTCAAACGACGTGAGAATGTACAGTCTGCTTATTGGCCAGATGTGTTTCGAGCAGGAAGAGCCAAAGTAAATACAGGAAGAAGGCGCTGCAACTAGCTGCAAGGCCGTACAGACCTTTGCACATCTATAGTACCTCACTGTACTATAGAGTCAATAACAGAGCCATGATTTTTATTTCCCTTCGGTGTTAAATGGACTCTGTATCAGTGGGTGTTTTGCAATGGTAGATTTCTTTGACAAGTAAAATTCTTGCTTTGCCAGAGTACCTAATTAGCTTAGAGTGTTCTTCCGACAAAAGACAATGTTTTAAAGGCATTAAAAGGACGAGTTCTTTCAGATTTTGTTAATCAGCTTTGTAAGTATTATTTTATCAAAACCAATAAAGGCGAATAAATTAAAAGCTGTATTTATTCTTATTTAAATAAACCTTTTTTTGATCCCATGCCACATCACAGTACTTTAAGAGTGTTCTGTGTGAGAGGAAGTGTGATTTATGTCCTCACTGGCCTCTCATAACACAATCATTAACTGTAACTGCCATTCTGTTTCCATACATTCACCTCCCCGCACACTGGGAATTCATGCATTTTGTCTTCTTTTTCCATTGACACATAAATTGATTATTCAGGCCAAGTCTTGCATTGTCTACCTATGGCTGGATCCTACCTCTGCATCCAGCCCAATCATCAATCACTTGGAGAGGACCATTAAGCAGCTTTTCTTCACCAGGAGAGTGAGCTGACATTGGGCCTCGTATAGGATACCCGGCTCTTCTTCTTTCTCCTCTCCCGGACTCTTCAGACCCCTGTGCAGCAGATTTGCCTCACCTCCAGATGGGGAGGGGAGGTCCTGCCGGCTCTCAAAAACAGTGTCCTAATACGAGATGACCATGAATAATGAGGGGCTTAAATATGAGATAGGGCGGCTAGGTGGTATAGCAGATAAAATGCTTCTTGCTATATCCCTCCATAGCCACTGTCAAGCAAGCTGTAGCCAGCCTGTGGCTGACGTGCACTAGCTTTGTCACATAACTGCATTATGTAGAGTCCCCAAAGGCTACAGCATAATGCGATCTGCTGCGCGGCTGTTGCCGGGTTTCTACAACAGCCTCGCCTCATGAGTTATGTATTAGTGTTTTCACTGCAGCTTAAGGATCAGATACTGTACTGCACTGTCACTGTTTTAGTCGTGCCTGCTAATGTGCCACAAACCTTCCCCTTTGGTAATTTTAATTTCAGAGTCAGGGTCTTTACTGTAAATGCGTCTTGACAGCACAGACGCCTCATGGACGCCGCTCATGAAGCAGGCCTATATGAGATTGTCGGGCTGTCTGAGACAATAAATATCAGTGCCGAAAGCCAGTAGCACAGCAGATGCTGGAGGCACACCTCTGGATATCAACGC
>VVHJ01027419.1:12168-36981 GCA_015107715.1 Tylochromis polylepis
CCGGTGTTTCCCCCCCCCCCCCCCCCCCCCCCACACACACACACACACCAAGCAAAGTGTCGTCCCAAAGTCATTTTCAAGCGTTTGGTGTTGAAACTGAAACGTGTCCATCTCTGAGTTGCCTGACTTGTCTCGTCTTTCAGTTCTGGTGATTCAACATGGAAAATTGTACAACACATTTATTTACAGAGTTCAATGCATTTGTAAGTCAATATTTTTAAATTAGGTTCCAGGAAATTGCAGTTAGGCGGATTCAGCTTCTACTAGTCTCGCGTCCAAATTTCTTCTACTTTCTCTCCACATGAAGGAAATCCTGAATAAAATACTAAAAGATGTGTGAACATTTTTTTCATTAACCTTTTTCTGAATTTAGCTGGGTCCCATCTTAACGTGTTTTTTTTTTTTTTTTCCTAGCATTTGATCTTAATTACTGTATAACTTGATTCAGGACAGTGCGCGAGAGTAGATACTTTTCCAGCAAAAGCCCTGTCCAATTAAAGTACTTTGATTGAGCCGGGCAAGAAATTGACCTTCCTTTTCCCTAATGTGCTGACGGAGAAGTTAAAATACCTTTAAGAGGAGTAAATTTCAAGCCAGTCTGCATAGACATTAAAAGTGCTGTGTGGGTTTAAAGCTTTGAGGGACTGAAACATGAAGCTGATAGAAGTTCTAAGAACTACAGGTCCTTGAATAGCCACTCGAGGCTTGCTCCAAAAGGAGGTCGAGTCCATTAGACTACCATGTTAAAATGGCCACCTTTGCTTTATAAATAAACTTGTTTACAGCCAAATACAAAAACTGTATGGTTCTCTTTACCCAATTTGTAATGGTGATGTTTACTGGATAAATATTATTGCTTGATGTGCTGTTTATTGATTTAACAGGCTGCTAAAGGTTCTGCACTCCAGTATTGGTGAATGAAAGTCTAGAGTCTCATTAGTGCTGCACTCACCCTACGGGAAACAATAGTTGGAGACCATGGCATGGCCAAAATTATTAGTGCAATGAACTCGCAAACCCGTGGCCTTTGAAACGATTTCTTTGAAGATGGGGTTCACGACCAATCCCAGTCCATTGGTTCAAAGTGACTTTGGTTATCAAGATGGCAGTAGAACATCAAAATGATGAAGTCGTTCTGCTGTCAGTTTACAATGATGCACTATGTTGGACTGGTGCAGACCAGCTGTGTTCATGGTCAGTGTTAGGTTACATCAGGGGTAACAGACACCAATTTATATTTAAAGTCATAATCATGATTATGTTGGTTCAGTGAATTTTACCTTGTGTACTAGCATCATAGTGTCTAGGGATTGGAACTCAACCAGTCAAAAATCTACATCTACTAAATCTAAGTGCAAAACAACTTATTATATGAATTATTTCTAATTCTTTTCCCCCATGCTCTACTGCTACACCCAATCTTGCAGTTCCTCCACCAGCCAAATCACTTTAATCCCTGGTAATGTGATCGTTTCTATCCAGTTTTTCAATATACACTCGTTTGTCTTATGCTAACCAAGCTAGCTAACACTAACTAATAACTCAGCACTCCAATCTCTCGTCACTTCAAAACCAAGAAAAAACATGTTTTTCGCTAGGTGGTAGTACCTTTTACCAGGTACAATTTACGGTACCTATTCAGCCAGGTTCCAAGCTAACTGACTCAAGCTGAAAATGACTGACTGCATGCCACTGATTGGCCAGGGAGGTGTAGCATTGCCTCAACGTCCTCCATCGTTGTGTTGCATACAAATGACATCACGGGACCTTTGGGCAGCCTTGCTCTAACAACTCACTTGCAACGGACAAGGACTGAAACCAAGTTGAGTACAGTTGAGTCGAGCAGAGTAGGTGCCCGTGGAAAAGAGGCATATGTGTTCACCCTGCCGACCTTAACAAAGTACCTGAGGGTACTATTAGTAAAACTTGAGATCTGTCTTGCGAGTCCTTTTGAAAGCTTTCCCGAACTCTACACAGATACCTGAGCTGAATAACTCATTTTCACAGTGACATTTCATGCAGCTGGATTATCATTTATTTCAAAGTCAATGGCCCTCCTCTCAAAGGCCTTGATTTTTTTATTTATTTATTTTTTCCACAGGATTCCTCAAAATCTTGAATGTCACACCCGAGTGCTCTCAGCATACTTAGCAGCCAAACAGTCACATGAGGTGAAGGAGTGCATACTTCTCTTACAGAGCTCATTGAAGCGAATTGGTAAACAGGTCCCTGCCCGCCCATTGACTTTGCCGCCGTGTGGAGGAGTCAGATTGTGGCGGCGCTCCAGTCGGATCAAACTATAGAGAGTCGGCAGTCTTGCTCCTGACATGCGCTGCTGCACTCTCCTTGACTCACTGGCAGAGTGCTCTATATGTATGGAAATGAGCCATAATCACCATAATATGTGTCCCATCTCTTGTATTTTATAATGGTGTTATTATACTTTTTCCCTGCATGATGCCTTTTCTTCCCCCCCCCACCCCACGTTCCCTTTCTCCTTCTCCACTTTAGTGTACCTTCCCTTCTAAATCTCCCCTTGTGGCTGCTTCAGTCTTCCTCCTTCTTTCAAAGAGTCCTTCCTCCTTCTATCCCTCTTTCTACCTCATTTACACTCTCACCATCCAGATGACAGGAACAGGTGCACTATTAATTATGCCTTTAAACATATCTTCTCTGTGCTCCGCTTCCTTTCCCTTTATCATGATGCACTTCTAAATGCTTCACCAATCCGCACCCCCTAGACTAAACTTCTAAACTATTGTTCTTTCTAGATTGTTGCGCGTCTTCACTTTGGCTTCCTATGTCCTCTTCTTCTCTTGGTGCCAACCCTTTCATTACCACTCTCTAATATTTGCATATGTATGGAAGCTGAGAGCGGCTCATGCTGTTTTCAGGCCTGTTGGGTGAGGATTGTGACTTAATTGTTTCATTATCTCAAGATATCAGACTGTTTTCACATGATCATGTCTGACTATCTCATTATCTCAGCACAGCAAATTGTGATTTTTGCTGTGTTCGTGTTTGTTATCCCGAGATAACAATTGAATTACATTATTATCTCAAGGTATCAGACATTGTTTTCTCATGAGCACGACAAATATCTCATTATTTTGAGATAACAAATCTGTGGTTTTTCAGAGATCCAACTGCTTCACCCCGCTGATTTTCTCTAAGAGTCTATCCAAATCGGCTTAGCCTGATGAAAGGGACACTGTCAGAAGAAAAGACTGGAGTAGATTAAATTTAAAAATAAATAAATAAATAGACCCGCAGTGAGACTACCACCCCTCAGATAGAACTGTCAGTAATATCTACCAATGGATAAACAGTCTTGGATCAAAGCAAACCTTAACATAATAAGTTATTAAGGCGGGCGGGATCAGATGAGATCAATATTAGGTTTTGGGTCCACCGAAAGCCACCACCACATGAATAGCTTCATCGTCTCCTTACTGTGAATAGATGAAGACAGTTCTTTAAATATTACTTCCTTATTGGGTCCTTTGAAAATGGTGGTAGCGATATTTCACTCAAAGCTCTTCCAGAAGTATTCAAGTGGGTTCAAATTATCCATAGAAAGGGACAGAA
Organism: Tylochromis polylepis; assembly: GCA_015107715.1. NCBI lineage: Eukaryota > Metazoa > Chordata > Actinopteri > Cichliformes > Cichlidae > Tylochromis > Tylochromis polylepis. The sequence goes on from VVHJ01027419.1 coordinate 15,757, forward strand.
AAGGGGCACACATATTCTTTGGTCAGGATTAAGAAGCTGTGCGCATAGTTTCTCAATTTAACCAAGAAGTATTTGGAGCATTCCCAACCAATTCACCCCAAAGCCAGACCATGCAGTGTTCAAGGAAACTGCTTCTGAGACTCTACTGGCCTCGGTTAGCATTTTAAATGTTAAAGTTCAAAACAGCACAATTAGAAAAAGACTGAAGAGGCTTTCTCCTGGCAACCCTTCCAAAAAGTCATGTTTATTGTTCAATCTAAAAGGAACATGGCAGCGTGGCTTAGGTTTGCAAAGTTGCATCTGAACAAACCACAAGACTTCTGGAACAATGTTCTTTGGAGAGATGAGACCAAAGTGGAGATGTTTTACCATAACGGGCAAACCAAACTCAGCATATCAGCACAAACACCTCATATCAACTGTTAGCACGGTGGTGGAGGTGTGATGATTTGGGATGTTTCTTTTTCAGCCACAGAATGACTGAAAAAGAAAAGAATTAAGGTGTTACAGTGGGCCAGTCAAAGCCCAGACTTCAACCTCACTAACATACTGTGGTGGGACCTTAAGAGAGCTTTGTATAAACAAATAGCTGCATAGCTCATTCAATTGAAACTACTCAATCAAGGCGTGGTAGGTTTTCACAAGTGTATATTTATAGCTATAAATAGGCTCACTTACTGACTATATACAAAAAATGGATATGAGTGCTCTTGGTTTTAAAAAAAAATCCTTTGTAAAGTTTCTTATTGAGCATATTGGCCATCGCCATCTTGAGCTTTTGGAGCCTTGAGTTTTCCTATTTAAGCTGCTGGGAATAGTTTGCTAACAGAACTGTAGTCACTGAAAAATCTGGAGCATAGATTTACTGGACTGGCTGTTGGTACAATTAAGAACACAGCAATGCTTTGTGCTTGTACAAGATTTGCAATAACCACCTCCATAAAGTTCTAACGCTATAAACACCAGTATTAGCTGAAATATCCGTGCTAATGCGTAGGCATTTCTAATCTTTACATAAAAGATTTCCCTGAGTTCAGCTGTCATGATAGGGCTGAAAACATTTTTATTTGTGCTGTAAAGTTGGGCTTTCTAACATGGCAGTCTGTGGGAGATTGACTCACTTTTCTTGAGCAGCCTCAAGTGGACATTTGATGAACTGCAGTTTCTGGGACTCATTTTTCCACTGTGCCGTTTGGAAACCGATTTGAATGGCAGGACTTCAGTTTTTACACCTGGTTCCATTATAATAGCCCATGCATCATAATCTTAAACCACATAAAGTACTTGTAACCACGCTCGCCAATTAGTATTAATTAAGGATCATAATAACATTCAATCATGCAGTTTACTGTGGTGTTGTGGTACGATAAACTTTATAACATGCTTCATAATTAATGACAGTGAAATGAATAAAAGGATAACAGAGTACACAAAAGTAATGAATCATAATCACATTTATAAAAACACATTTGGTTCATGTGTGAACCTTTTCAAAAACACCCTAAACAAATGCCATTTTATTATTCAAGTCCATTTCTCACTTTATTTTTGCATCTACATTGTACTATATTATTCCTGAATACCACTTAACGCCTGTGTGCATAAATGTATTGCCCCTGGTGTCTGAGAAAGCCACACCAGACTGTAGGATTTACATTATTTTTCATCATATGCAGCTATTCGTTGAACCCTGCACGAAGGCATCTGCAGTTCTGTTTTTACTCATTCATTCAGGCTTTTTTCTCTAATGTTTCTTTATGTCTCATAACTGAAAGTTAAGAAACATGAAATCATAAGATGGTATAAGGAAATATGAGATGATTTGCTATTAACGTATTACTGTGCTAAAAATTAGTAGCTTTCATATATTTGCTCAATATTGATCTTTTATCGAGGCACTTTTAATGGTCAGTGAGTGAGGCTTCTTATTCATCTTTGAGCTTTTTGATGGAGCACAGGGGAAGAAGAGATTAAGTTATTCTTCTCCAACTATAATTTTAGATACATGTAATATACTATACAGTTGAAAAGTCCTGAACAACCCCTCATTTGATTCTGTTTTGCTTTCTTGCTGTTTTTCAAAGTGCTCTTGAACAACAGTTCTCTGTGCTATCAATGGTTTTCTTTGGACATCAGTCTGGTTCAAAAACACATGATTTGTTCACATTTCATTAGTCGAATCTATGAAAAATGGCAGGCTAGATAGATAACACAGTTTGATTGACATGAAATAGTATTTTGCACGACCAAGGTGACTCCCAAAGAGCTCTTTGCCGAAAACCTTCCATATGTCAGCATTGTATATTAAAAGAAAAACAGAGAAAACAAGAAATGTGGAAAACAAAAGAAGTATCAGGCCTAAAACACTAACTACAGCAGATGAACAGTGTCTGAAAGTCATGTCCTTAAGAAAAGGGAAAATAAAATCCAGCAAAGAACTGAAAGAGGACCTGAGAGATGCATCTGGAACTCCAGCTGATTCATCTACTGTTCACTGAAAACTCAACAGAAATGGTCTCAGTGGAAGGCTGGCTGTCTAGAAGCCATTCTTAATGAAGGGAAACAGGGAGAAAAGCCTGAGGCATGCCACTTTGCACAAGAACCGGACCTGAAATCATAGGCAAAAGATCTGATGGAGTGATAAATCCAAATTTGAAATTTTTGATTCCAGTCCTCATCAGTATGTACAGAAGCGGTCAGGAGAGAGGAACAACAGTAAGTCTACAACTATCTGTAAAACACGATGGAGGCTCTGTCATAGTTGTCATATTTCATCATCATTATGTTGGGGATCTTCAAAACTGATAATACAGATTCATTTTTCAACCCCACAATGATCCCAAACATACTGCCAATGTGGTAAAATCATACCTGGAAAGAAAAGCACACAGTGGAACACTATCAGTCATGTATCCGGTCTTTAAGTTTGACATCATTAGCCGTTTCCAGGTCCAAACTCGCTGCAGGTCCCAAAGTCAAACAAACACTGCGGCATCACTGAGAGTTAAAAACTGTCTAAATTCTTTCATCTGTAATAAAATGATCAGTGTGGCTGCTCTACCAGGTGTAACAATTAAGTTTAACATCCAGGCATCCATGAAAACAGAATTTATGAAGTTTAACGGAGTTAGACGTCAGCAGGGAGTTAGCTCGCTAGTTTCTATCTAAATATAATATACCATGTTCTGACCGAGGGGATTTCTGAAAAAAATTCAAACGTACAGCTCTGCTATCACTTCCGACATAAATGAAGACAGAAAACTAAACAGCAGTAACGTTTGTAGGGTTACTGAAGTTTGGCTAGCTGGTATATAATGATGTGCTGCGTGATGGCTAGCGACACAGCTATGTTAGCATAAAAAAAACAAAACAGTGAAGCTGGAGGATGAACGCTAACTTTTAACGTGAGGGTTCCTGATGGTTAAGGACAAATGCAATCACATGGCAGGATGCTGTAAACGGACCAAACTTCAGTCAGGAGAACAACTGAGATAATCCATCCACAATATGAGCTTAGTAATTAATATACTGCTGCATGGGCTGGGCTGTAGTTACATCATAAGGTTTTAAAAACGGAGCTTTAAAATGAATAGTGGTAATAAAAACCGAGAGAGGCTGACAGTGATCACTGACTGTTTTTAGGGACTTGTTCAGTTTAAATAGAACAAGATACAGAGCATTAAAACATGTTCAAAACACAACAGCCTTAATAAACGCAGAGTAGTTTGGACCCGGAAGCAGGGTTCATACGTCATCACTTAAAGACCGGATTGGCCTCCCCAGAGCTTAGACCTCAATATTATTGAAGCAGCATGGGATCATGTTGACAAAGAACAGAACAAAAGGCGGGAACATCAGAAACCAGAAACAGAAACAACACAAAGAAGAGCTTTGAATGTCCTTCAAGAAGTGAACTATTCCTGAAGACTACTTAAAGAAATTATGAGAAAGCTGCCTAATAGAGTTCAGACTGTGCTGAAGAATAACGGTGGTCATACCAGAATATGTTAAATTGTACAAACGTTACTGTATTTCCATGGATGTTTGCACATTTCAATAAATCACTGCGTGTAGTTCACATTTTCCTTGAAAAATAGAAAGAAACTAGGGTGGCCCAAAAGTTTTGCACATTACTGTGCATGTAGAGAAAGTGTGTGTAGCTATTATTTTTTTAAATTACCATTTCTTAAATTCTTTTTCTTGTAAAATTAAAGTTGCGTAAAGTCTTGGGTTTAGCCCAAAGGGAATTCATGGGAGGACTTGCATTGGAGAAATCTGTATGCATATCAGCTGTGTTGGCAGTGTTTCTTGAGTAACTGCAAAGTAAGTTAGATGAATCCATTACTGAAGGCGCACAGGCTATTACCCTAAAAACGTCATGCATTTTTGTTCAAATGAGCGAGCTCTGAATGCCGTGTAGCCCATAGTCAGTTGATGATATTCACCTTCTTACCAACTGTTGCTGAAATGTAAAATGATACAGTTGAGCGTGCACACCAGCCCAGAAGGTCTCAATTTCTCAAATGACAAAACTGTTTACTCATTTCCTACAAATAGTCTTCCTTCCAAATCAGAGCTACTCTGTTGCACCATGCAAGCATGTCTGTTCTTTACAAAAACATTTCCACATATCTGGAGGGCTTGCAGGTGCCTGAGCTCAGCAACTCCACCACACAGCCTCTGTTTCCAAGACAGCATGGGCACCTTCTATCATGATTATGTTGTGGGGAGTAAATAAAGCACTTTTTTGGCTTGTCTGCCTTGGCCTGAATGCCGTGTATCCCGAAGCTACAAAGTGCAATTTAGCAGCATGTGAAATTCACATTTTACCCAGAGGTAGAGCAAAAGAAGAGAAGAAGCGAGCCTGTCGGGAGCGCATGAGATTCTGTTTGACTGAGCACTCCACACTAGGCAGCTAATTGCCTGCGATTGATGGCGGAAAGCACTAGAGGAAACGTTAAACTTGCAATGCATCATGGGTAGTTGACCCATGTCGACTCAGTCTTGTCTGTGCCTCACAGCGATGTTTCTTTTTCGTGCGTAGGCTGGGGTTATTGGCATACACGAGGCCCGTGCATGCATTCAGATTTGTGTGTTTGCGTGTGGAGCAGAGAAGTTGTGCACAAAACCTTTGTGGCGCTTAGAACAGGAAAAACACTCTGATCCATCAGACTTCAGGCTCGAATCAAAAGATAGCATCTAAAATAATGACCTGTGCTGTGCAAAGATCTTAGAGCTCTTTTTCTTTCCCTTTTTTGAGCCGCTTCAATGGTTCTTTCAGTCGCCGCCTCAAGTCATTGTAGGGGAGGATTAAGGTGTGTGTGTCAGTAGAGGGTTCATGCACCTTGCTGGTACAAATTAGCCCTCCCACTCACCTTGTTAAGGGTTGTTTTTCTTTTTTTTCTTTTTTTTTGGGAGAAAATGCAAGGAAGGGAAAAAAAAGGCATCAGTTTTGGTGCCCACTGTCCACCTTGTTAAATCGGAGCACACAACGCCTACAGGGCAGCGGTGGGCAGCCTCTCCGAGTAGCATCCTCCAGCTCTTGTGTTTGTTTCTGAGACAGAGCGCGGTTGATGCGGCAGGAGAGGAAATGCAGGTGCTTGTGTTTACTTCCCCCCGGACCTCCCTCCTTCCCTCCCTTCCTCCTCCTCCTCCTCCAGCACTGAGGAATGCAGATACATATTGATCGAGAAAGTGTTCAGGAAAAACAAAACAATAAAAAAAAACTATTTATGGCAACAGAAGGAAATTAAATAGTGTCAAACAAAATTACTGAGAAAGAGCAAAGTAATCCTTTAATTTAATTAGGTACATTACAACAAAAAAAATCCTTTCTAAGTCTTGTTTTTTTTTTTTTTTCCCTTTTCTTCTGCTCCTCTCTCCCTCTTCGCCTCCCTTGCTCCCGCTGGAAGGCTTTCCCGTGGTTGCTAAGCAACAGGGAAACAGTTTTTCTTTGGTTTTGCCAGTTGCTCCCGGAGGCTGGCAGGGAGAAGGGGGCACAGTGGAGGCACTGTGGAGTCTGCCAGCAGCCGAGTGCATGCCTACAGCTGGGTCGGGGTTGCGGAGCAGCCCACGATGCCCCTGGCAGGTACCTGGAGGGTTACGGCAGAGTTAACGGTAGAAGGGGCGAGCTCGCGTAGCACTCCGGCCCTCAAGCTGTAAACACGAGGTTGCGGAGGGGTCAAACTGATGAAACAGCACGGCTTCCAGCCGAGCGGGGGCCACGTCAACCAAAGGCCCTCGGAGAAGAAAGCCTTTCCTGAGCTCTTTGCCTTTAAAGGCTGAGTCACAAGTGGCACAGAGTTGCGTAAAGTTGCACAACTTTCTAACAAACAGTTAGCAAAAAAATATAGCAACACATATTTGACAGAAAATGATTTCACTCAGGGGTTTTTGACAAGCTGTGGAGTAACTCACAATAGAAACTCTTTCTTCTAATAAGTATGCTAATCAAAGCCTGCACTGAAATGGATTCTAGTGCTCTTTTATTATGTTGTTCTGTCTCTCTTCGGGTGATTGACACATTGTAATCTTGCTAATAAGCACCCCCAGTGTCTGTTTCCTTCCTATTGTGTTAGTGTTATAATAGGCCAACCTGGTAGGTGCGTAGTGTTTGCTTAGTACTCAGTATAAAAAGAAGCTAATCTCAGTTACCTGCTATTATCCTGAAACGCAGCCACCCAGCGCACTGCGTCCTAGCTGTCACTCTCTGCTAATGTCCCCCAGGGGTCAGCAGCCAATCAAACCTCACATTACTCATTTCCTCCCTCCCCTCCCAACCAATCATCCACATCATTATTGGCCTGTCTCTGGTCATTAGGATGTCTCAGTAGCCGCCCTGTCGCTGGATATTTCAAATGCCTTTAAATGAGAGTTTACTTTTTAATGAAGAATTCTGCAGGACATGAAGGCAGACGAATCCCTTGAATTCGTTTCCAGGGCTGAGGACAGAGGCTTTTCTGGTGAATTAAAATAAAGACAGTCAAAAATTCAAAGGGCTCACCTCGGCTACAAGTTGAAATAATTGCTGCTTTCAGCTCATATGCAAGACTCAAATATAAACCAAATCAGAGAACGTAAAAGGCGCTGAAATCCTGTGCCTGTGTTAAATCCTTAACTTATCTTAAGCAAGGAGGTATACCGCAACTCTCTTCAGAAGGCTATTTTTTTTTTTTTTAGCGATCTTGATGGCCCGTACACTAAAGAAACACATGTTGACATAACCAATTTCTATAATCTAACACCGTTATTGGTATTCAGACATTTGGTGAACTACAGTCAGCAACCTAGGCAGTTTGTAAGATAGTGTTGGTCAAGACACCGCAAGCTAGCTGTCGTTAACACTACAGTCACACTAAAGAAAACCTGGAGACCATGACACAACTAAAACTATTGCAACTGTGCACAATTAACCTTTGATCTTGTTGTTTTCTAAATGGTTGCTTTGAAGATTAGGATAAGATCTGCAGCCACTCGCTGTCAGCGGCCGTCTTCAAAGAAATTTTGTTGTGCGAACGAGACGGTGACAAAATGGCAATAAGATGGAATCAGGCTGCTGTCAGTTCATGGTTGATTGGGGTCAAGCTGGCGATTACATGCAATCTGTTTGTGATAAATCAGAAATTAATTGTGATAAATGGGCAAAAACTGCGAATCTGTTGCTGGCTGTTGGAAATCTGTTGTCATCTACATAAAAAGAAATTCCTAATTAACTACCTGCGAGAGATTGCTGACCCTGCAGAGTGTATCCTGCCTTTTGCCTTATGAAAGATCAGTTCTAGCCCCATCATCACCCTGAACTAGATAAGATAGATATAAATGGTGAAGTAGTTATTGCAAAACAACAATTTAATGGCAAAGCCTGATAACCTTATTTTTAAACTGGCACATAACCAGAGCTGAGTTGTATTCTCTGTTCATCAGTACAGACTGTCTGACTGTGACTTTTTTTTTTGAAGCACGTTTCTCCCATCCAGGTGATCTGTGCAATCCTGCTGCAACTGCTTATAGTCTGTCCTAGGCAGCAAAAAAACACATTGATACAACCAGCACGGTGGCATGGTGGTTAGCACTGTTGCCTCACAGCAAGAAGGCCCTCAGTTTAATTCCACCATCAGGCCTGGGTCTTTGCATGTTCTCCCCGTGTTTGCGTGGGTCCTCTCCGGGTACTCTGGCTTCCTCCCACAGTCCAAAGACATGCAGTTAGTGGGGATAAGTTGACTGGTAAGTCTAAATTGCCCATTGGTGTGAATGTGAGTGCGAATGGTTGTCTGTGTCTATGTGTTAGCCCTGCGACAGACTGGCGACCTGTCCAGGGTGTACCCTGCCTCTTGCCCTAAGACAGCTGGGATAGGCTCCAGCCCCCCCACAACCCTGAAAAAGGATAAGCGGAAGAGAATGGATGGATGTTTTTCCAATTCTACTTTATACTTTACTCTAGTTTCACTGTGCCCTTACTGAAATCTGGCAGTTGTCAGTTAAATATAGCTGACAACGTAGGGACAGCATTGTTTGGAAGTAGATTAACACTGTTGCCTCACAGCAAGAAGGTCTTGGGTTCAAAGGCCAGGGCCTTTCTTGCTGCTGTGGCTTCCTTTCACAGTCCAGAGACATGCAATTAGTGTGTCTTAGGTTAATTAGTGATTCCAACTTGCCCATAGGTGTCAATGTGAGTGCAAATGGTTGTCTGCCTCTTTGTGTTAGCTGTGCGAACCTGCACCTTGGCCTGTCACACCTGGGATAGCACCCCCATGACCCTGAATTAAATACGCGGAAGAAGATGGATTGATGGATGATGGATAATAAAGTATTGCAGTGAGGTTGCAGGTCTAAGGCACGTAAGTGTTTGGTTCAGTTTTCATGCCTGGAAGCTGTGTCCAGACACAGAGTAAGGAAGCCGAAGGGCATTCTCACTTAGATTTCTATGCCATCAAAAGTCATTGTGCAGCCACAGGCATCGCATTAAAAAGAATGCAGTCTTAAGGCACCTCGGTGTTTGCCTCACTCTTAATACCCAAAATTTACACCCATATATTATACTGTCTCTGTTTTAACCTTTACATGGACTTGTTTATAAGCTAACATTAGCAAGTGCTGTTGACTGTTGGCACTGGCTGTACTGAGGCAATGGGCATCGGCACAAGTAATCTGGAATCTGTGGAAAATTGAACCCGTTTTTTAACTAAGGAGAACAAGAGGATAATACTCACAAAAAGACGTGCACACTCACACTTTCAAGAAGTAGTGAATTCCAATTAGCTTGTCAGTGGTGGTTGGTAAAATGTGTTAGTGCACCATTTAGCAGCTGTTGCATCTACATTATGTTTGGGATTATCTTTCTCCCTCTCTCTGTCTGTGAGTATAAGGAAGCCCGCACTGCTGTTTAAGTCACTCAGATAACTGATGCATTACCACAGCGATGGATTTTTAGCAACGAGGGAATAAGCTGTCTCGTAGATACACACACACACATACATGCGCATACACACATAAAGATGCATATCTGGTAATAATACTTTATATGAAGTGGCAATTTGGTGTCTGGCTGATTGATGTGCCTCCCAGTTTTCTCAGTTTTCTTCTTATGAGGACTTTATCTGTTGATGTGTCAATAAAGTGCTAGTGTATTGTTGACATTTAGCCCCAGGTTTTCAGTTATTTTTCTTAATTTTTTTTTTTAGTGATGACCCAGGGTTGAGGACGCTTTTGTGGAGAATTCATAAAAAAGAAAAATACTAAAAAATTCAAAGAGCTTGCCTTGGCCCCATCCTTATGCCTAACTTGGCAGATGAATACATTTTCCTCAACAAGTGAGTAACACAGTGGTAATCAGCGTGATTTTTTTGTCACTTTTGAGAAGGTCAATTGATGCACAATGAGGCAGATGGTTGAGGTCTTCCATGCTCTTCAGCAAGGCACTCAGCATGCTGGAGCTCTCTATTTTCACAGTCCCTCTCAGGCAGATTATTTTTCTTTTTTCTTTTTTCATTGTTTGGTCACACATTACGTCAATCCCATGTAATTTCTTCAAAATAATATACTGCTGAAAAACCAAAACTATCAAACTATCAAAACCATACCATTTATATTTGAATAAGAGAATATAAAGAATATAAAGATATGATTGCTTATTGGGTCTGTGAATGTGATATGCGACTGCAGATTCCCAACCCTAAAAGAACAGTTGAGGAAATATAATCAGAGAAGTGCAATCAGTCTGCAACTAAGCTGACATTTTAATAATTTTGGTCTGTGCATCCACATTTTTTTATGAGGTTGACATTTCAAAATGCAAATAACATGCTCCTTGCACAGAAAATCAGAGGAATGCAATACAACTCTAACTATAGTCGACAGAGCTAGCAGGCATTGGCAGAGAGGAATCGGAGGTAAAAATGTAAGTTTCCTTTCACTTACATCTAACAGCCAGTCATACAACAGTGGGGCTTAAATCTGAAGTTATAGACTTGGGTATCATTTATTTAATGGTATCCAATCAATCCTCACATTGGATGATTCCTCAAAACCAATTGGATTACTCCATAATTTGGTCCTGGCAACTATGCTCACTGGCTACTTTGTTAGGTTGAAGCAAACATCTAATCAGCCGATCACATAACAGCAACTCAGTATGTTAACGTATGTAGACATGATCAAGATGATCTGTTGAAGGCCAAACTGACCATAACACTGAGGAAGAAAACTGATTAAGGTGATTTTCAACATGGCATGGTTGTTGGTGCTGGTTGGAGTATTTCAAGAATAACGAAAAATAACTCAAATAAAAAAGACAGAAACTCTGTTTCTCTGTATCTACTGCGGATTCATTTTCTTTGTAGTAGTTTCCATAACATTCAACAAAATCTGCGAAAGATGGGACTTTTTGGTGACTTGTAACGTTCAGGTCTACGCATTAGGTAAATGCCAGACTTCCATGTCCTGCAGAATCAGCCAAATGTGGGACGTTGTACCAAGATGTGGAACAGGGGGACAAGGAATAGAAAGGATGTGCAGTCCCACATAAAGAGGGACATCTGGCTGACCTAGTCAGAAGAAAACGCCCTGACTACTTTGAGCTGACAGAAAGGCAACAGTAACTGAAATAACCGCTCGTTACAACCAAGGTCTGCAGAAGAGCATTTTTTAACCCTGAAGCAGATGGGCTACAGCTACAGAAGATCACACTAGTGGCTGCTCTTGTCAGCTAAGAACAGGAGACTGAGGCAGGCTCACCAAAATGGGACAATAGAAGTTTGGAAAAATGTTGCCTGCTCTGCTGACTCGCAAATGATGCTGAAGAATTCAGATGATGGGGTCAGAATTTGGCATCGACAGCATGGAAGCATGAATCCATCCTGCCTTGTATCAACGGCTCAGGCTGATAGTGGTGTTGTAATGGTGTGGGCGATATTTTCTTGGAACACTTGGGGATCCTTAGTACCAAAAGATCATCATTTACCACACCTACCTACCTCAGTATTGACCATGGCCATCTCTAGGTTTTTGAAGCTGTCTCTTATATTCAAACTGGGAGCTGGTTCCACAGAAGAGCGACCTGAAAGCTGTAGGCTCTACCTCCCATTATTTTCAATATCCTAGCTATGGTGAAAATATGCTTATACATCTATAACAACTGGCTAAAGTTAGGAATAATTATGATTATGATGTTCCCAAGTCACCACGATGGGATTTATTTGATTCAATAGTTCTTCCATTTTCAGTCATTTAAAATGATCTTTTTTTTCTTCCCATACAGTCTATCAAAGAAGTGACCGGTTATGTGCTGGTGGCACTCAATCAGTTCGACTACCTGCCGCTGGAGAATCTGCGGATCATCCGAGGCACCAAACTTTATGAGGGTCGGTACGCTCTGGCCATCTTCCTGAACTACAGACGGGACGGTTTGTACGGACTAAGGCAGCTGGGATTACGTAACCTCACAGGTCAGAGTTATTTCATGAGTGAAATGCATTTCAAACAGTTCCTGTAAAAACCTCGTCACATATATCACTTATCTTATCTCATCTCATCTTATCTTATCTTATCTTATGGGACAAATAAGGCAAAATATATTCATAAATAAATAACACAACCAAAATAAATATATTTTCATCACTTTAATTATGATTATTCGCTCTTAAAAAAGTGAAATGTTTAGCAATTTAAACTCCCTCATAAAATAAATAATAGCATCTTTTTTTGTGAATCATGCATATATTTTCCAGTGCCCTATAAAACACGTTGCCATTTTCGGCACTACGAATGCTTTGGTTTGACTTGTTTTTAACACCCACATATACAGCTTTAATAGGGCCTTTTTAATTAAGTCACAAATCGGAGTTCCACTTTTGAAGCTACGTATCTGCCGCGCTGGCAAATTAATCTTCAGTGTTGCCATATAGAGAGATCAAATGTCTGTGAAAAGTCCTATTTTCCTGTTAATAACATTTTTGTTTACACACTCCAAAATGGGCTTCTTTCATGTAGTAAGTTTTTGGAAGTGATTGTGCCATGTTTTATGCAACAGCTGCTCCTTTTTTTTCCCACTCACTTGTTTTTGTCATGTCAGCGTGCATAAGCTAAAGTGGATTGTATTTGGAAAGGGTGGCTTTTTGTCTGCGCTAAATTTATCTGTGCTTTTTTATCGGCCCTTGAGTCGTGACCTCTGCATCAGCTAATCTTTGCCATTTTGATGTGACCCAGTGGTAGAGTGACCTTCCAACGGCACTCAGAATAACAGAAGCAAGGACTATGTCGTATTACAAGCTTTGAAATCATGTTTTTCTGCAACTGCTTCACTGTCTTCCTACTGAATTACATCCCTGTCACTCAATTTTCTCGTGATTTTTATTAGTCAGGTGATGTTCACAGATTTAATGGCAGTGCGGCTGCTAAAAGGTTAGTTTTTCCCTGCATGTCGAGGAGTCAGATGCTACCTTTATCTGCCAGCTTGGCTCCAGCATTGCCATCCCTTAGAGAAAGAAACACAAGATGTCTCGGGAGAAACGCTGGCTGACGGACAACTGTCACATGCGATCTTAGGAGAAGCAGTAGAGTCTGGGGGGGTCATGTGTTCTCTTTTACAGCATAATTTGATGCTGTACTTTTGGGAACTGCAGGGAAGACGGTACACAGACAGAAGGTCGGGAAGGAAAACAGAGTGTTCCAAGAAATGAAGGCGATGTCCAAGACTGGATGAGATGGTGTCATATTTCAGGACATCTTAAAGAGGCATTCAGCCAGTTTTTATTTCAACATATTAAAAAATCAAATAAATGTAATTTCACAAAATAGTGGCTATTATCAGCATTTTTTTATACCAAGTGGGGAAAATGGCAACTCAACTGGTGCCCCATAACCAATCATCCAAAGAAGAGCTTTGAATGTCCTTCAAGAAGCCTGGAGAACTATTCCTGAAGACTACTTAAAGACATGACAAGAAAGCTGCCTAAGAGAGTTCAGACTGTGCTGAAGAATAAAGGTGGTCACACCAAATGTTGACTTTCAAGCTCGTTAGAATTGTACAAACTCTGCTTTTACCTCATATACTGTAAGTAAATGTTTCAATAAATGTCTCCAACTATTTCCCATTTTCCACACAAAACACAAAAAGGAGTGGCTCAAGACTTTTGCACAACACTGTACACCCAAAAATGAGGTGTAAGGACACTGTATCAAAAGAAAATGAAAAAAAAATTAATGTCATTCGTTTCGTTGCGCATGAAAAATGACTCTATCTGGCAGAAGAAAGACGTTCCTGCTGTCAGATAGGGCAATGAAGGTAAAGAGACAGTGATGGGTACTGAAAGGAGACAACTCTGGACCTGGGATGGACATTGTAAACGCACACCGGGGGAGGTTGTCCTTTACCACATCAGAAAGATTGAGTGAGTGAAGGAAAGAATATAAAATTGCTTAGAAATGAAAAGTGTCAGTTAAGAACTGCCTGTGTTTGTCTAAGTCTCCTCATGCTTTGCATCATACAGTATCAGTCCATCTTGTTCATTTCATAGTTTACTAAATGGGAAATGCTTGTTAACCGCCTGTAGACAAGACCGCAAAGGACAGAGCGCAAAGCCATTTTGAATGTGTAGACAGCATCTTCTTTGTCTTTAATCTTGTTGGATTCTGGAAGAAATTTGTTGGATTTCTTTACGACGCCAAAACAGGATGAAATTCTTGTTCTTCCAACACGGATGGAGCTAAATCTTCTCGAGTGTTATACGGCGGCCAATGGGAAAAAATCACATCCAACACGTATGTCCTCTAAAGCACAGCCAAAGTACAAAGACAAACACATGAAGATCCGCCAGTGACTGACAATTGTTTTTCAAACCAAGGTATCAGAAGTAATCTGTTAGAATAGAATCAAATGAATTAATAATAGAAGATCATTGAGCATACTGTTTATTGTATCACATTTAGGGTTTAGGGTTTCCTTTTTGTTTTCTTGCAGAGGACATTGCCAAAACATACAAAAAGGAAAGGGTAACAAACTGGCCAAGCCACCGGGACGCTTCTGCTATATCCCACTTTGTTGTATTTTGCCTGAGGTTTCTTCTCTGGCATCGATCTGCCTACTTTATTCTGCTCTCCTGTGGGCAATGCAATTTATCCCGCATCTATCCTGCACTCTCGCTTCAGGCAATTCTTTGTCCGACATCTCACAGGCGAACCAAATTAAGCTTGGTGTAAAACAGAAAGTCACGTGTCTTGAAGTCCTTTTGTTACGTCTTTGAAAGAAGGTTCAGCGGGAGCAGTAAAATGTTAGAAGCCCATACATCACCGCTGGTGTTGAGAAGGTTGTTCGGCAGAAATTTATAGTTGGCTCTTATGCCATTGACTTTGCAGTGGTGTTTTTTATTTTATTTTTTTTTTTATGATTGATGATCAAACAGTGGTCCATATTGAACACCTGACAGATTTAGTTTAATATGCAGTGTTTTATGGAGTTGGAACGCTGTGATAAAGGACTCCTGAGAGAGGACACGCTGACATCCTAAGCCAGTAAACCGGTAGGACGCCTTCCATTTTGACCACCCCTACAAAGAGAGTGAGGCCTAAGAGCACCTTTATCCCCGAATGACTCATGATGGGCAACACATTGCTCTTTTCAGTTCCTGTGCTGCAAATAACATGGACTGAAAGGATCACACACAAGGTGAACAGGAAATGTCATCTTATTGGCCAGCTTGTGCTTTGATTAAGCCCCCCCCCCTTTTTTTTTCCCTCTCACAAGAAACAGCTCAAGCAGGTCCACCTGTTCTCTAAGGTGTTTTGTTTCCCCTGAAGTGAAACGATTGCGTGATCAGTGTGCTTCATAAGCAGGCAGGAGCGAGACAATGATGCAATTACTGTCTAGCATTTCTGTGCCGTTCCATGTTATCGAATGACCAGTAAGTCCAGTCGTTTTTGTGCAACAATCGGGCTGTTGACAGTGGAAGAGAAAGTGTGGGATCCTTTCCGAGTGCAAGAAGTTTCTCCCTGCATTATTTATGCCCACAATGCATAATGCACATCTCCAAATTTCTCTCTCTCCTTTTCTTTTTTTTTTCTTTTTCTCGAAACTTTTGGAGATTGCATCGATCCACAGAGGCAGAATTTACTTCGGGTTTCCTGCCTGTCTGCCTGGCACTCCTCGCGTGCCCTGTTTCAGCACATAATCAGGATGGGCGCCTCACAATGCTAGACTTTAGTCCATACCATGATCCCAATGCACCCTGGTGCCGCAATTAAGCCAGATCCAGGCATGCATATGGATCAGTGCTGTTCCTCTTGATTCCCTCCACACCTCTCCCTGGGAAAAATGGGAAGTACAGTATCTCTCTCTCTCTCACTCAAGCTGACAATTAGGCCAGCAGATTATTCTCCTTTCCTTAACAACGAGGAAGATAACATGCTCATTTTCTTAGAATCATGTATGATGTAATGCACTTATTTGTAATTCATTTTCTATCCCACCACCGCATCCGCCATATCTACAAGGGATGTATGCGTGGCCAAGGAAGAATATATTCAACATTTCTCACTGCACACAATACATTAAAAAACAGCTTTTCGGCTTCTTTATCCCTCTGTGGATTTAGTACACAGTAGGTGTCCGCAGAAAGCATGAAATTCAATTTGGCTGCGGAGTCAGTATGCATACAGTTGTGCAGTCTTCATGGTAGCGGGGATATAGAGTAATCTGTGTTAAAGGAACTCCTCTGATATTGACTTGTTCAGCTTCACCCTGTGCTCCTCAAGCTCTTTCTGAGCCGGTATAGAACACGCATAGAAAGCCACGAGAGCTGTGTGCATTCATACACCACGGCTCGCTACACATTGCAGTGCTAATTACCCCATGCGGCACAGCAGTGGGTATCGTAAGCACCCGAGCTGATGAAGTACTGCGTGTGAAATGGTTTTCAGATCCAGTTTCCGCCTCTTTCTTTGCTTAACTTTTGCTTTGTTTTTGAGCTCCCCCCCCCACCCAACCCCTACCCTGTGAAATTGCCCATTTGGATGCAAGCCAAATGGCTCAGCATGCCCCAAAGAGAGCTCCGACTCCAACTTCCCATCTGGCAGCAATGCCCCCTTTGCCCGTGTGCAGAAAGCAAAGCACCAGTTTCTGCCATCCACCCCTGTTCGTTTTTTTCTGACAACCACTCTTCTTTTATCGCCCACTTTCATTCAGACTCACTGGGGCAGTAGTGACACTGCTATGTTTTCACAACCTGGCAACATCCCAAGGATCCCCTAATTTAAAACTAATAATTTACTGCTGCTGTCTCGCTAATTGCAGCATTTTTGCGGGCATTTTGAATGCATTTAGGCCAAATTACCAACAGCAATTACTGCTGAGATGAATTGATTGACTTCATTATAATTAACCCCAAGTGCATCTTCCTTTTTAGAGCATGACTATTGATTTACCAGGTCGCAGGCATTCTAAGTAGTTTTTCATTTTCACAGTCGCTCAGATCAGATCAGCTGAGCAGATGGTGATTTTTCTTCACGTTGGAGGAGATTTGAGTGTGAATGATCACCAGATCACTCCAGGATCAGTTAAATGCATCCTGATCCCAAGAAGTCTGATGCTAATAAAGATATTCATTGGTATCCGTGCTTTGACCCTCCAGTGGGGACAGCAGTGGATACTGTGAGATGTAGTTTCTTTCCTTGCAGTTTACTTCCTTTTGATCCTTTTCCTGTCCTTATTGTCTTGATTCAGTTCAATTGCCTGAAAAGCATCCCTCTCCATGTTTCTGACACATGCTCCTTCACCGCCTTAGGCCTCAGTCACACCTACAACCACCAGCAACCACCAGTCACTACAGAAAAATGTGTATTCCCCTACTGGTTGGTGAGTGGTTGCTGGAGGTTGCTGGTTGTTGCTTGCTCTAGCAAAGACCTCCTTGTGATTGGTTTTGTGACTACCAGATTGCCACAGTCATCCAAACTTTTAGAAATCCTTGTCTATAAACACTAACTACTAGCCTAGTGTTAGTAAATCTTGAAAAAGTATGACACTGACTGGAAACAAAGAACCTACACCTTCAAAGGTTGTGCCTTACTGAAAGGGGGCAACTTTTACTTTGAAGGTGAACAGTCTCCGTTTCCAGTCTGCTGAAACTTTTTCAAGGTTCACTACTGCTCAGCAAGTAGTTGGTTGGTGTTTGCAGACAAGTTTGTGTCTTCCATGCAACCAGGGCAATATGCCAGAGACCAAAGAAATCACAAGGAGGCTTTTGGGTCAGTACTGCGTAACCTCCAGGTACTCCTAGCGACTACCAGAAACCTTCAGCCAGTCAAAGAAAATTATGTTTACCAGGAGATCACTGATGACAGCCATCTACCTTCAACAACCAGTTACCAAATGGTTGCTGAAGATGCTTCTTTCCCCCAGAAATTAGCATCAGTGCCAACCAGTTTCTATGCCAATGTGTGGCTTTAATCCTGCTCATTACAAAATAACACTTAAGAAACACCAATGTGATTAATGGTGATGCCACAGAGTCTATTAAAACACTTTAGCACTTCACTGATGACAGTGAATACCTTGTGCATGATGGCAGGAATGATGGCAGGAGCATAAGTTATGTGTACATTGCATTAATATAAAACCAGTTTTTATGCAGTAAGGTTTTGCATCGTTAAAATTTATAAGAATCAGACATGCAAAAAAGCCTCTTTGTAGGCTGGGCATTTCTCAGCTACTGAGAATTAGCAAACTTCCTCTCCTTAAGTTTTAAAAGTATAATAAAAGTTGAATTTGATCTATACAGTAAATCCCTGCAGTGGAGAGTATAAAGATCCTGCACATCAAAGCTATTACATCCTCTTCTTATTCTTTTTAAAGGGCATACACCTATAAAGAGGAATCCTGCAGCTCATATTAAGACAGCTGACTTTTGTTGCCTTTTATTCATCCATGCTTGCCTCCATTTTTAAATTTTTCCCACCTCATTTTCATATCCAAAACTGGCAATTCAGAGAGATATGTTTGTAGACAATAAACATTAGGTGCTTTGGCCGGCTGTATCTTTTCCATTTTGCTTCCAGTTCCAGGCAGCATTCCTGTTTTCCCTGTTATGGAATAGAAAAAAATAAATAAATATTGGGGTAAAAAAGCAACCATGATAATTGTGTTTGGAATTTGCATAGAAAAAAAAACTTCCAAGGCCTCTTTATTTAACATAAAGCTTGTGGTGTGATCTCCAAAAAGTGGTGTAATTACCGAAAGATCAAATAGAGCAAAAGCGGCTAAAGCTAATACCCACTCACACTCCGGACTGTTATGAGGAAGAGGGAGAGTAGAGGGATGGGGCCCATTAATAATGAATCCAGTGTCATCATTAAGGCGCCAAATGATTAAAACATATCTCCCAGCTTCAAACGCTGCTTTGGTACCCCAGAAAATGCTGCAGTCGTGGATCTGCAAAGCAAGAGAGCCCTTCAGTCTGCTTGTGAAATAAAGTTTTGCTTTTTTTTTTTCTTTCATCTTTATCCCTCTTTTTGGAGTGTTGAAAGACCAAAGCACCAGCATTCCTTTTTGAAAACAAAAAACACTTCAGCATTACGTAATGTAATGTAATGCAACCCGTAAATCCACACAGGCATTTCTTAGATATGAACTTTCATGCAAAGTCAGGCTGGAAATCATCTTTGCGGCACATTCCTGAGGGCTCTTACTTGTGCTGTCACTTGGAGAAACGGCAGCTGGACCAAAAGAACCTCAATCAAACCTGCTGTCGTCCTGCTGTGTGTCTGCACACAACAGGACAACATGTCTGGCTTTAATTTCTCTTCTCTTCACATCTTATTTCCTGTTTTATTTTTACTCTCTTGCACCTAGAAGTCACTGGGACTGTGCTCGGTTTTATTAGTATCGTTTTTTTCCCCTTTCTTTTCCAAGTTCTTTGACAGGAATACCCAAGAGGCTTCAGGGTTGTCTCTATTATTGGCTGTGGCATGTCTGGAAGGAGGGCAAAATGATCTCTAATGGAGTGGTAATAGTCCCCCAGGGCAGTAAGCCTGCTTCCCAGTGCCCTGTTCTTTGATGTTTGGGTTCACTTCCACTGGCTGACACATTGTGCTTCATAGGTCAGTGTTAGCTGACCGTGGCTAACTGAGTTACCTGCACACCTGAAAGAACTCCCAGAGAGCAACAATGGCTTTACACCACAATACCATATAATATTACCAAAGAAAAGCCTGCCTCTGAACCCTCCCCGACCCTAGTGTATGCAAAATCCCCTCTTCTGAGGGAGTCTGCAGCAGTGAATCTATTAGTCATAAGTCAACAGGCCTAATAGCAACTCTGGCAATGATGACATTGATCTGTCAAGATCACCCAGCATAAACAGACTGACTCATCACTCCCTACTAGCATGCACCCAGCTCAGCACATCAGAGACTGGGAAGTTACTTACCCAAGGGTCTTCCAAATCTACAAGTGGGTTTATATGAAGTTTTAAAGACTGCAATCACAGTAGAGTTTTAATGTGAGTTACAGCTAATTAGAAAACAGGAGCTTAATGTGTCACCATACTGGGTGTCAAATACTGCCTTTTAGAGAGCTAACAGTCTTATTTAAAAAAAAACAAAATAGCAACAAAGTTCGAATTGAGAGGCAAGAGAGGTGGCAGCAGTTTAGGTCCCTGAATGACATGGTGCAGTCATTCAGGCCTTGCGACCAGTTAATGACCGCCTAGTAACCTGGTTAAATAAAAAGGTGTATTCCATGTTGGTGAGCGGTTGCCAGAGGGTACCTACTGACATAACCACTTGCTGGAGGTGAAATTGGTTGCAAAGACATATACAGTGCCACACTGATTGCTGTGGTTGCTAGCATATTGCTGCATTCACCCACAGTTTATATGAAAGATGCCAGCTTGTCTGCAAACATTCACCAAATAAAGTATTTGGCAAGTATTTCTTGCCCTTTTGATAAGTGTTGGCTGCAGCGATGGGGCACTACTTTTACACTAAAGATGATGATTCCCTGTTTCCAATGTGTGTCACACTTTTTCCAGGTTTCACTGCAGCTCAGCAAGTAGTTGGTGAATGTTTGTAGACTTGTCAGCATCTTCCATGCAAACTATGGGCAACCATGACAATCTGCTAGGAACCAGCAACTGCAAGGAGGTTTTCAGTGCAGCAGCATCCTCTTTGTAACCAGTTTCACCTTGTAGCTCTAGCAACCACTCGACATCCAGTTGGGGAATACATTTTCTTCCCACTCACTTTTACTCACTAGGGTCTTGTCTTATCTCATCTTATTAACCTCATCATACCGTGTCACCACGATAGAGCACTTTGCTCTCAGACTGTGGGCTTAATTGTGGTTTCTGAAGTATTCAAGAGTAGAATGGGAGGCCGAGCCTTCAGGCCCCTCATCTGCAGTGTTGGGCAAGTGACTTTGAAAAAGTAATTAGTTATAGTTACTTCTTCAAAAAAGTAACTGTGTTAGTAACTGAGTTACAATATTATAAAAGTAATTTATTACTTGGAAAAGTAACTATTGCGTTACTTTAAAAAAATGTGTAACCTCTGGGCTCCAGGGTATAATCGGCTGTTTTTGACTACTTTTGATTTGACCTCTACATTTCACCTTTACAAACTGTTTACCTCGCCTTGTTTGGTATCATTCTTTTCAGCACAACGTCACATGTCTGAATTTACTGTTATTTCTTCATTTTGACACACTGTATTTGATCTAGAATCAGACAAAAAACATAAAAT
>VVHJ01027423.1:3759-16645 GCA_015107715.1 Tylochromis polylepis
GCAATAATGCTATCTGTCAGATTTATCAATAACTTTGTTTACAGTGTTTTATTTTTGATAAGTTAATTAAAGTAAAAATATAAATGCACAGAAGTGGTTTCTGCAACCATAGTTATACAAAAGTGTAAAATAAGAAAACAATTATACAATATTTATATGTGCTCATCAATATGTGGTTTTTGTGATAGCCATAGGATTAATTCTTCTGATTTCGTTATTCTAAGGAATGTAAGCTGCAGTTTTTACAGCGTAAAGCAAACTCTTGCATGGCTATTCATATTAGCTTTATGGATTTGTGTATTTGGTCTGTATCAGGGGTCTCAAACTCAAATGAGCTGTCGGCCACTGCTGGCACTGTCATCTCATGTGAGGGCCTTAGTGTTCAAGTAATACGAAAAAACCAAAAAAACCCAACAAACAAGAAAACACCCACAAATATTTCTGAAAATGTAATGGGTTTTTTTGTTTGTTTTTTTTTAAATTTCAAGTACTGTATAACAAGACAACTGCAAATGTGAACGCAATTTTTTTCCCTCACGCCTAGCTAACTTAAGCCTTTCATTGAAATCAAACATTTTTTTAAAAAATCCAAATTTATTTCTGTAGCATATTTAAAAGCAACAGAGCTAACCAAAGTGCTTCGCAATTAGTTAAGAACAAGAGAGAACAACAGAAAAACAAATACAGATAAATGAGAATGACAATGTATTAACATAAAAACAAAACAATCATAACAAACATAAAACAAGCCTGATGGTACTCAAACTGAACTTGAATTAAAAAGCCAGTGTAAAAAAGTGAGTTTTAAGACTCGATTTGAAAGACTGAATAGAATATCATCTGGCAGATTATTCCAGAGTCTAGGCGCTGCAACTGCGAACTGAACTACCAAATAAACAAACTGGTCCTGTCTTTCTGGCCACACACGTGGCAGCACTTCTGCTATAATTTTGTTCGTATTTAATGAAATAAAAATGCAGACATAAGTGTGAACATTAGTTTTTGACTGCTAGTGAAAATTGTTTTCTTTACAAATATCTCTCTTACTGAACTAACACAGCCAATGCCTCAACATGTTTGTGCTCTCTGCTCATGTTGCCTTCATATTAAATCATTTTTTGCTTTTCAAAGAATTTATTTTAACATTGCATTCAACAACAAACAAATCCTCCCTAACAAAAAAGTAACTTCAAGGGCCAAACTGCATTATATTTCTTCATGTCAATATACAGGCAGCAAGTAGGGGTGATGTGGGTCACGCATAGTGACTTGAATAGAAAGCAACAAAGAGTGTTGACTGTTTGAGAAGAAAATCAAGCGGTTGTCGCTACAACCACTCAGATGACTGAACATGCATGAACATTTTCCAACACCAACAGTGTCGCACTGCTGGATGCATTCTTGAGTCTTTGAGTAGTCTTGGATGTCTGTAGGGTTTTTGACCTTAATTTCACATTGATTTTCTTCCTGTTACATCAGCAGTGAGTGTGATTGAGTTCCTTTGGCAGATTGTGCTACGAGCCCTGGGCATTATGGTTTTAGTAAAGTTTCTTAGAGTTTCTTTCCTAAAATGACTGAAATCAATTACCTGGTCATGAAAGAAAGAAGAAGTCTAGAGCAAAAAGGGAAGCATTTCATGGAAAATGGAACATACCTAGATATCTATATCCTAGTACTTAATTCAGCAGTGTAGAAGTTTTATAGAATTGTGGTTACCACTGGATGGTGTTTTTTAGGGCCTAAGAGATCCACAACTAGATTTCCATCACATTACAACAAATAGAAAGAGGTGGGAAAAAATCTTTAGAAAATGCATTACAATAACCAATCTAAAATGTTTTGTAAGCCATCAGTTTGACAGAAAAGAGCAGTTCTGCATCAGCAATGCAGAGCAGCTCATGTAGCTTCTCTGACATACTGTCTTTGCCTTTGATGTGAGCAGAAGTTTCTAACTGTCTTTCTCTATTTTCCCCTCCTCTCGTCCTCCCCTCTCTCCCCACTCTCTTTTCTTCTTCCGTCAGGGCGAAGTGGGACCCAGGGGATGGAAAGGAGAGGTTTGTCGAATTAGACTTTGCGGTATTAGATATAATCCATTCTGTCTTATTCTGCACCACAGTGAGAAGCCCTGTCAAGCCTGCATGGCTGCTATAGAAGACTTACAGAGCCAATACCTTCAGGCCTGTGGAAATCTGGGCCCCCGGGCAGAAATATACATCACAAAAGCACTCTTTCCTTAAGATGCACACATCTGCAAATCAAACACTTACTCTACTGTCTGCAGAATTACAATTTAAGGAGATACAACCTCCCTCAGTTGCTGCCATTTGTAGGACATCAAAACATATCAGCTTTTTGATCATTAAAAAAAAGAAATACAACGAACCTTCACTGTTATTCACTGTTTACCGAAGCTCCTTTAAGACTGTCATTTCCCTATATGTGCCAAACCTTTTGCCTGTGTGTGGCACACCTGCGGGTTGACAACAATGGCAGACTATTAATTCTTTGTAATTGTTCTCAGGCAGGTTTACGAACACTAGTTTCTCTTGACTGACAAAGCATTTGTTTTTGTCATCAATTTTTTCAGTTGAAATACCAGATTTGATCAATTTCAGCTAGCTTGCTAAATTTGATAAATTCTCAACACTATGAGTTGGTTGAACACGCCTTCACTTTTACTGTTTCCAACTGACTTGGTCTAAACTAAGAATTCTGTAAAAGTTTTTTAACTATTACACCATGATATTGCAGATGTCGGAAGACTGAGGTAAAAGCTGTATGTCCGAGGCATGTGGAAGACAGTTGCTGTATTAACATGTTTTCACCACCAGGGTGTCAAATACTGCTGTTTTTGTCAGAGCCACGGGTGTATCAAAGATTATTGTGGCCAGCTCTCATAGACAGGCTACTGCAATTATTGGACTGAATGGAGCAAGGTAGAAAGGGGTGAGGGATGACAGCGCATCAGTGCTATCTAACTTTTGGAAAATATTGTACTTTTGGTTAAAATGTATTCTCACAACTCCATGAATGTTAAAAAAAAAAAAATCTCATCCTCAACAATGTCTGCATGTGGCAAGTTGGGATACCAGTCTCACTATTGCTGGAACAGGTGTGTCGAGCCACCAGCTCAAAAGAGACCTTGCATGTCTCTCATGGACGCCAAAGAGATTAGAAAAAATTAAACCATTTGACATCCTGGGATTGAGAATGGGTTTGTAGTGTACAGTTTGACTGCCTAGCTAACATGAATGTTGATATGCTATGATGTTTTAACTTCTTACATTACAAGAGAAAGGCTTTTGATTGAGACAATGGACAAACATCGTGTTTGACACAGGTAACACTATCCCAGGTAGCATCAAATGGTTTTCCTTGCACTTTCACTGTTATTACCTATTGCATAACCTTCCAACATGCCATAATATTATTTTTCTGCCTATGCAGTTGTTAGGAGTGTTAAGAGATAGGGTTATCAGTCAGTTACTACAAATAAGCATCAGTATTACTGTTTCTTCCTTTAGAGTGTGACTTTTTTGTGCTCTTTTGTTGCTGCTTCAGAAAGGAGTGACAGGTGATATGGGCCCCAGAGGACCTGATGGAAAGAAGGGTGACATGGGCCACATGGGTGTCATTGGTCCCAGGGGATTTCCCGGACAGGATGGGTCGCCAGGCCAACCAGGCCAACCGGGATATCCTGGCAAACCTGTAAGTGTACCTCCTTTCCTATCTGATGTTAACAACCATAGCAATGAGAATTTGAAAAAAAAGGACTGGAAGATAGACACTTTTCTGCCACACCTGGAGAGATCAGGTTTGGGAGTTACTGTGACACTGCTGTCGGTGTGTGTGAGCTAAATGAAGCTGGAGAACTGAGCATTGAGAAGATCCTCTAAATCTGCAGGCATGAGCCTGAGCATGTTTTCCAAGTCCCAGAGTGGCTTCAGCTGAATCACAGTGTAATTGTGTGTTCCAGGGTAAGCCTCCCTCAGATGAACATCTTGTAAAGCTCTGCACTGATGTTCTGCGTAGTAAGTATTTGTTTGTTTTCATATCACTCTGCGGTGAAAAAACGAAAGCCACAGCCTGACACAGTTGTCTCAAACATGGATTTCACACAGTACCTTTTAATCAGTGTCCACTTGTTACAGTAAAATGGCGAATAGGCTCACTCTAGTGCACAGTTTGAGCGATCTTTTTTTTTTTGTGAAAGACAATCTTAAACACAGAACGAACATGTTAATAATAATAAATCACCTCCGTCCTGTTTTTAGCCTTTGACGTAAAGAAGAATTGGCAATCCAGCGAATTTTTTTTTTCTCACAGGGCACAGCTCCTTTATTTTCCCACCCATAGATAATATAAAAGATGGATACTGTAATGTCACCCACTGGTTTGTGAAGTCCTGTTATGAAGCCTTGAGATGAGGATTTCCAAGGTTGCCATCTCAGTGTTTTGACACTGGATGTGACAAATGAGGGGTGGATCTGGCTGTGAAAGCATTCACTCATGGACACAAGCTGAATAATGTTCCTTTCTGCCTCTTAGAATGACCAAAATTTTCAATATTGGTTTAACGTTGGATTCAGTGTGACCTGAAATGAGAAACTACACAGTCATTATTTTAACTGACGTCAGAGCCAAAGGCTTTTTGTCTCTTATAGTGGCCATTTTAAAAATGCAAAATTAAGGCAATTCAGCATGCTGGCTGAATAAAATCTCATGTTGTCTACACTATCAGGCTTTTTAACTGCTGCTCACAATACTGTCTGTCTGCTGTTTTGGACTAAGCATGTAGTACAAACTTAAAAAAAAAATACAGAGACTGCCTATACATCCATATTATAAGACTGAATAACTACAACTACGACTCTAAAGCTGATAATTACATATTTAGATGTTTCACTTTCCCTAAATGAGAAAAGTCCCTCCGGGTTAAATCATAAAGTCAAAATATAAAGGAAAATAAAGAAAACACTGTCATTCGCAAAAAAAAAGAAAAAAAAAGAATTCTATTCCATTTTATTTTCTAAAGAGTTTATCAAACTTTGGGTCATTGGTGGGGCTGGAGTTGATCCCAGCTCATGTATGTTAAGAGGCAGTGTAGACTCTGGAGAGGTCACCAGCCCATCACATCACTATAACATAAAGCAGTAGAAAACCTCACACTCTCATCTATAGCCGATTTAGAATCACCAATTATCTTGAGACAGGTCGCACCATGAGGTTCAAAACCGCAAACCTATGACGACACCGTGCCAATCACAGTACTAGTATGCTGCCCAAACAAATATCCAAAAGGATATAAAAAGAATTATAACAAACTACAAACAAATAACCTCGCCCTCGTGTTTTCCCCTTCATCTCTCAAACATGGTCAACATTTCAGGTAAGTTCCCAGACCTTTTTTTTAATTTGCTAAAGTCGTTTAAGAGTGTCTATGTTTCCACTGTGGCGAAGACCAATATTACTAAACTCCATATAGCTTTTCTGTGTGGTTGAATAATATTGTATTATATGGTTAAAGTTTGTAACGAAAGCAGGTTTGATGCAAATTTTAACAGATTCTTCTCATGTTGTGGCTGTGCCCTACAGACCAGCTGCCAGCATTGCTACAGAGCCTGACTCTTCACTCTAGGTGTGAACCCTGCCAGGGTGTGAAGGGTCCTCCAGGTGAGCCAGGAGCACCGGGACCCAAGGGCTCTATGGGAACTCCAGGCTACCCTGGCAGAAATGGTGCTCCTGGTTACCCAGGACCTCCCGGAATACAGGGCCCCGCAGGCCTCAAAGGTTTGATATGACACAGTTTCTTAAAGGTATTAACCAATACCTTCGGACAGGTTTATGTTATCTGTACACAAAGCATCCGCTCTCCAATGCAATGTCTGCTCCACTGTGACAAAAAGCTTCCAGTCTGGCCCCTCACTCTGATGAAAACAAGGCAATAAGTAACAACACATCATCATGAAGAAGCGATGGGACAAAATTTATGACCGCTTTCATCAACAGTTAAAATCAAAACAGTGTCAATGATGAACAAATTGGATGTGCTGATGTTCACTGTACCCCATAAAACAAGATCATTAAACAAGCGAACATCAGTGAAAGTCAGCAGAGCAAAAGACAACAAATGCTCCGCACCCATCTCAGTGAGCTGTCTGTGATTTATCACCACTTCAAGACAGAGAGTGGCTAATCAGCTGTGGAAGATACCACTCCACTGCTGTGTAGCATTTTAACTTGTTAGGCCAGCCATGCAGCGACTTTGGAGGTTTCAGAGTTGGTTGAGAACATTAAAGGAAGACACTGAATAATTCTGTGCCCTGGATGTGCACTTATCCAGTGTACAGGTAATTGTACAACTGTCAGTAATAGTTTAATTCATTTTAAGTTTATTTATGTATCACCCATTCAAAACTTAGTCATCCAAAGGCACATTGTAGTTGGATGAAACTTTTCTGTGGTTCAGTGCTGCATAATCATGGCCAGCCTGCAGTTTTTGCACAAATGGACACTTAGGCACTTAGAACAGCTATATAGTCCCCCTGACAGGGAGGTGTGATATTACATACTTCTGAGGCAAAGGTACAGTGTATTTATTCCTCTAGTTTGTTACATGCTTGTCACACTTTCAGATTTCAGATCATCAAATACATTTTAATAATAGAAAAAAAATACTTTGAATAAATCAAACAAGCCAAACGGAAGTATGACAAACTGGTACAAACCATACTGAGTGGAGAAGGCCATTTTCTCCCTGGACTCAGTAGACAAGGGAATCTGCCACTAGCCCTTGGTTAAATGCAGTGTCATAAAAAAGTGAGCTATGCCTAACCGATCCAGGAACTTGTTGACCTGGGGTATGGGATGAGCGTCAAACTGTGACACCTCATTCACCTTGCGGTAGTCAATACAGAACTGTATAGACTCATTTTTTCTTCACCACAAGAACAAAGGAGCTACACCATGCACTGTGTGACTCTTCTATTACCTATTTTTAGCATTTCAGCCAATTCCCTATCACTAATTTGTCTTTTGTGCTCAGGTAACCGATAGGGCCATGAACGTATTGTCACGCCAAGGCTCTCTGGGCCTGTGTGAAATGGTCATCACAATGGAGGGAGCAATTTGGAACCTCCAGCCCCAGTTCATCTTGCTTCTTAACCAGGCTCACCAGAGAAACAGTTTGAGCCTCTCTCCCTTGAGGTTGAGGTGCTATATCTGTGTGGCTCCTCCCCTGTCCAGCTGTACCACGTCATAGTCAACGTCAACCACTCGCTGTGTGACCATAAATGGTCCTTGCCATTTGGCGAGTAACTTTGAGCTAGAAGAAAAGAGTAATACAAGCACTTTGTCTCCTGGTAAAAATTGCCTGAGTCTACCCCCTCTGTTGTACAGGTGCTGCTGACGTTCCTGGGCCTGGAACAAATTCTCTTGTGACAAACTCCCCAATGTGTGTAGCTTTGCTTTCAGGTCCAGAATATATTGCACTTAATTTTTAGCTGGGCTTGGACCTTCCTCCCTGTTTTCTTTAATTAGGTCCAACATTGCCCACGGCTTTCTGCCGAACAGTAACTCAAAGGGAGAAAATCCTGTGGAGGCCTGGGGAACCTCCCACACTGCAAACAACAGAGGGTCTAACCAGCTATCCCAGTCATGTTCATCCTCGTAAACGAACTTACGAATCATGGATTTCAAAGTCTTATTCAGCCACTCCACCAACCCGTCATTCTGAGGGTGGTAGACGCTGGTCTGAACAGATTTAATCCCGAATATTTCATGCAGTTCTTTTAGTGCGCGAGACATGAACGGTGTGCCCTGGTCAGTCAGTATCTCTTTTGGGATGCCGACTAGGGAGATGACCTGAAACACCACCTGCACCACACTTTTTGCAGAAATGGTCTGTAGCGGCACTGCTTCAGGATAATCACTGCACAATCCACCAGAACTAATAGAAAGAGATATTCACGTCCATTGTGGTGAAATGTGCTCAAACGGGACCTCCATTAATGATAGTGGGCGCAAAGAGGCGAGACCGCCACAGCAGGAAATCTCCCGTGGAGTGAATTACTGGAGCTGGCAGGGCCTTCTCGTGACTTCTCCTTAGAGTCAACATCGGACGACCCCGCATCCCCACTGAGTGCAGCGCAGAGACTACATGCCACTAAAGGTCATGAACGCATCCCCGCACATACCCCAACAGGGTTATTAAACCCCAGAAAATCTGTCCCCAGAATTAAGGGATGCATCAGATGCGGGCTAACTGCAGCCTTTAATTCGCAGCAGCACTATGGGATGTCCCCATGCACACATCTAACCTCCATCCACTCTGGCTCCAAGAATGCCCCTGGCCGAGCCAGGGTTTGGTGGACCAGGGTCTGTGTACAGACCATGTCCAATATAGCCTGGCGTGTACCCCCTTGGCACCTTACCAAAATACTGTACGTTCCTCCTGGCTGGTGGAGGGTGACATAGAACACCTGACTGACTTCCATGAGCGAGCACTCCCGGTGGAAGTGTCTGAGCCACCCACACCACTAACTCTCCTTCCCTGGCGTTTGTGTGGACCCCTGCAAGCTGGGTACAGCACCCAGGGACATGGGGAGAGAGACCAGAGAGGAAAGGGTTGTTGATTCATCGCTGACGATGACGTTGGTGGGGTCGGGGCGGGCCCGGGGAGCTTCCCTTTTGGGGTTGCGACTTTTGGCACGCATGGAGCTGAAGAGCCGGTCCTTCAGCGGCATGCGACCACCCTGGAACCGACGAGGATGGTCTTCCGGGGAGAGTCCCAGCCAGTCCAGAATGGCCCTACAAACATTCACAAAGCTGCCGCTCGGTGGCATTGCTAGGCTTATCACCACCGTCTGGGCCTCACCTGACAAGCGGGACACCAGCCATAATGCCCATTCCTCTGGAGGCCACCGGCAGCCCTCTGCCATAGCCTGATAAACCTCCAGGAAGGACTGGGGGTCATCTGCCTTCCCATTTGGTGTAGTACCACCACCAGAGCAGGAGGCGATGAAGTAGCCCCAGACTTAGCCACCAGGTTCTCCAGCACCCATGTCTGCCGCTTATTTGTGACCACTGCACCTGGTGCTTGGCCACCATCTGGGCCAGTGCCTGAACTGGCTGCGGTACCTGTAGGTTCGACATATCACAGTCATTCAGGTCCTGAAGCAGTAAAGCAGCTGACCCGACCATTATACTACTGCCACCACATTGGACTCGACTCATATGATGCTTTTATGATATACTGTGTTAGTTTTATGTCAGACAAAATATGATGCAAACATTTCAAAAAGTTTAGCTTTTGAAACTGGAAAGGGTGCAAATACTTTTTCACAGTACTGTATACGGTATATGCCATTCTCCCATTGATGAACTCACTTTTGGAGTCAACCTCTACTCACGAGTAGAGCCACTGAACCTTCTGGTATCATTTCATTTTTCAGCATAGAAAGTTATCACTTGCATGGAAAATAGATGTAAAAATGTCCCCAAAACTCAAATTTACAAAAAACATAACATTTTTGTTCCTGAAGCTCTCAGTCTGAGTCTCAGAATCTAATGTTAGTTTTTAAACACAGACCTATCATATCCCCAGGTGACATGGGACCCAGAGGGTTCAAAGGCAGAAAAGGAGATGGAGACCAGGGACCACCAGGACCACCTGGACAGCAAGGTATGTTTAATTGTGCACACATTAACCTATTAACTGCTTTTACTATCTGATAACCTATACACTGACACTATCCTCATCTGATGTTCACCTATGCCAGGAATTTTACCTGAGAGTTCTGGAAAATGTGTGAAAGCTCTTTGTAGTGTGGATTTTTAATATATGCCATAAATATACCATGCATATGAACTTGAATGATATCCCATTCTTAATTGATAGAGTTTAATATAGTGTCAGCCCACCCTTTGCATCTATAACAGCTTCAACTCTTCTGGGAAGACTTTCCACAAAGTTTAGGAGTGTGTTTATGGAATTTTTGACCATTCTTCCAGAAGTACATTTATGAGGTCAAACACTGATGTTGGACAAGAAGGCCTGATTTGCTGTCTCTGCTCTATCATGTTGAGGTCAGGACACTGTTCAGGCCATTCACACCAAACTTTCTCCATGTCTTTATGTATCTTGCTTTGTTCACTGGTGGTCAGTTATGTTGGAACAGCATACCAAAATGTTTTGGTATGCTGGAGCATTAAGAGTTCCTTTCAACGGAATTAAGAGGCCCAGCTCCTGAAAACAACCTCACACCATAATCCCCCCTCCACCAAACTTTACACTTGGCACATACGGGATCATTAAGGGTTTTCGCGCCTAAGCGAAAACCTTTAGACACATAAACAGGGTGCACCTTTAAGACCAATTGTCTGTCTGATCAACTCGGTCACCTGTAATATCTCAAAGTTAATGGGTGAAAATCAAATCTCAGGATGTACCACAATTCACTGATCACATTAACTCGGTTGACCAACACATCAAGTTCACCAAGGAGGATATGAAAAAAGCAAGAAGAACATAAAAAAGGCCCTGAGTAAATGTGGTTATCCCAGCTGGACATTTGTCAAAGCTGGGAAGGCACCTAAAGAAAGCTCCAGGCAATCCAGGAGCGAAGGACAACCTAAGTGAAGACCCTTAATGATCCCATATGTGTCAGGAGTATCGGAACAGTTGAAACGCATTTTCTCTAAACACCGCGTCTCTGTGGCTTTTAAACCACAAAACACGCTGCACCAAAAATTGGTCCACCCCAAGGATCGAGTCCCCCGAGACAAACAGAGTAATATAGTGTACGCTGTTAAGTGCCAGGAGGATTGCCATGATATATAAATTGGTGAAACCAAACAACCTCTGGCTAAGCGGACATCTAGCTACTACTGATAAAGGAACCTTATATAGATGCAAATCTTATTATAGCTTTTCTATTTCTAATTCTGTGTTCATTAGGTTTTTACATTTCACAATAACAACACAGTTAGCTAAGTAACATTGTTCTGTAGTACTCCCACAGAATAAAGTAATTGAGTCAGCTTAGGAGTGTGAACTTTGCTAACTTTACCCATTTCACCATAAATATTGACATGACAGAGAATGAAATGAACAGTTCAAGCAAAACACAGAACAAAAATCCAGAATCTAAAGTTGAATAGTCAAAGATGACCTACAGGCAGTTTGTGACATAAACAAAGCACAAAAAAAACAACAATGGAAAAAAATACAAAAATCCTAAAGTCATGATCAACTTGATGCAGACGAGTCAAAGAACAGAAAAGTACAGGCTGCAGTCATAAACAGGAAATCAAAAAAGAGAAGCAACAGTAGGAGGCACTGGAAAGTGTGAGTACAAAGACAATCTGAAGACTGGGTATATGAACAACTGCTGTACATATGATGTACATATACAGGGGTCAGTGATTAACTGACTCAACGCAGGTGTGAGAAACAAAGCAAGGGACCTTGGGTGTGTCTCAGATGACATATGACAAGAGGTGGGGTACACTGCAGAATTGAGAGTTAATTGAATAACCATCCACCTCTGCAAAGTAATTCTATTAGAATATTCCAGATTCTTCAGAATTCTACAACAGAAAAAGGTCATGCAATTTGAGTTCAGCTTTACCGTATTCCAGAATGTTGAGCACATCAAAGTAAGAAATACTGCATCTAGTGCGTGCCATACAAACCTGCGGTAAGAGGGGTGTACGACAAAGTGAGTTTAGACTCAGCATAAACCACTAACTCATTGAAGTCATGAAAATTGCCTTCTTTTTACCTGACTACCTTCACCATGGTAAAGATGGCGCACGTAATCTTAGTAGGAGCAGGTTTTGTTCAAAGCTTTAGTTTACAATTAGCTGGCAGTGTCACGTTTTCACTCATTCTAAACATGTTTTCAGTGCAGTGTATATTCTCTGCTGGAAGACTATGCTTTATATGTGCAAGTCGTTAAGCTGTACCTCAGTAACATCATAAAACAGGCCCAGCTGTAGAGTTACAGCAAACTGTGCATCACATTATCAGTGCAACCTATATATAACGTTGTACTCAGTTGGTATGCAGAAACTATATAAATGTATTTTATACTTGATTCTAAGAGTATTAGAAATGTCTTGTGTAATACAGCTGGAATTGCAGCTACAAGAACACAGATTATTATGATCATGAAACTTGATCAGAGTACTTATCAGTAAATCTGAAGATAAACTGAAGTGGTTTTTCATATCATCTTAATTAGGCTATGGGACAGTATCCTTTAATGTATCTAGTTTAAAGTTTCAGAGATGTAATGTGTAACTATTACGTTAGAAATAAACAGCATCACAAAGATGAATATTCTCTTCAGGTTTAATATGTTGCCTTATTTACAACAATGTCGCGTTTTAATGTTACTATGTTCTTTATGAATTTTATTTATATTAACAAATAATTTTTTTTTTCCATACACATCCACGTACATATAACATGAAAACAAAGTCCTTCCAAATTTTTCAAGTAAAGTCCAGGGGAGCAAATGAAAGCGCAGTGGTCAACATGTGCTTATTATCCTCCAATAGCAATCACTGGAAGAATTATCCGATAAACAAAACTTTGGAGGATTTACGTGTTCTCCAAAGGAGGACTCAAATTGCATTAGGTAAAAAACATGATATGGAACTATGAACATGGACTTTGAACATGAACTGGGGGGGGGTGCCCGTACTGCTATCAAAAAAAAAAAAAAAAGTAGATAAATAGAACAGATGAATTATCAATAGTCAGAAATAAAATAATTAGGTTACAGAATTACAAGTAACAGTAAGATCAAATAAAGTCGGCTCTTATGGGGGTAATGAACAGGATCCATTTGTTCCAAATTTGATAGAATTTGGCCTTTTG
>VVHJ01027424.1:1895-27385 GCA_015107715.1 Tylochromis polylepis
CCCATTAAAAAAATATTTCCTTTTTTGGATTTTTTTTTTTTTTTTTAAAACACACATCACCTAAATCAGTTCTTACCTCCACAGTTACCTGCCTAACTGGTATTCATACTTGATTCTACTTACTTTTAAAATATTAATAGAGTTAAAATTGGAATCAGATGATTACAAGTTCTCTAAAGGACCCTTTTAAACTAACCATACAGTTACCTCTGTATGTGTCACGTGTTAACTCGAACAGTCAAGCTCAGCTTACCCACTGACCAGGGGTGGAAATTAGCACCCGACACTGGCCAAATGCGGGTAAATTTAGGAAGTGGCGTATAAATTTGAACAATGCACAAGCCACCATAGCGGGTTTAAATTTGAACAGGAAAAAAAAACTACATTCAGTTTGCACTACTGTCGTTTCGGGGGCAGCAATGCACCTGGGTTGCTGCTTGTCTGCTCTAAATGCGATCCGAGCAGGTACTAAAATGTGACGTCGTTGGTCAGTAGAGTCACTCGATGAGTCATGAGAGCGTGTCGTTCACGAAAATTAAAGCCGCCATTTTTGAAACCCGGCAGTGGGGGAAATGGCTACAAAAAACAACGCTGTGGTCCCCGATTCTGACGAAAAGCCACAGACAGAGTAGCAGGTATATTCCTGTCTCGGCGTCCACCTGTTTTTTTTTTTGTAGCGTTCGTGTCTCTCTAATAACGTCGCGGGGTTTTCTGATGCGTTGCTATGACGACAACCATGCAGGTTAGGTAGTACCGGATTGTAATGGAAATCCAGTCGATCCGAGTAGGTACTAATGGAAAAGGGGCATCTAGAAGAAGGAGGAAAATTCGAACAGTAACTTTAGCAATGTGGCGTTATATTTCTGGAGTAACCAAGGCAAATGTTACGAACGAAAAAGACAAATAGTGGCTGATACAAAACTTTCCACCCCTGTCACTGACTGCCTCACTTTAAAAACGCTCCACAGATACCCGACTTTCCTTTCTGGACATTTGATCCCAATCCCACACACACTGATATTTCTTTCATTCACAAATCTAATCTGTTTAATGTTCACTGTTGTCTGCTGGAGCCCTGGAACAGATTTGATAGGTGTATTATTGTCTACTCTTTGTAATATTAAGTGACACTTTGCACCCAAGTTTGTAATTTTAAATATCTTCATCATTGTTCCATCACAGATGTATGGTTGTTAAAATTATCAGAAGAGATGAAAAAGATGTCTAAAAATATGAGTCATGTGACATGCTATACCACGTATGCTTTATTAACTCAAAACAAACACAAAGGTTTTATTTTTTTTATTTGTTAAATTTGTATGACTGCTCTTTTAGTGCCAGAAACAGTTGATTTTTGTGCCATTTTATAGCACCTAATCTGAGCTCGGACTGTTTTGAGGTCACTTTGTCGACAGCTTCCTTGTTTCTTTCTCGTTTTTATTTCCTTCCTCTTTATCTCCAGTGCAGTAAGTGTCAAATGAGGAAGATAAAGTAACTGACCCAGAAATACTGAAGTCACATCTGAAAATAATGGAAATGGATAAAGGTGTTAAATTAACTTTATTTCCAGTGACCTGCACAGGATTGGATTTTATGTTGTAGCTTACTGTATGTTACGCTCTCAGCTCTGTGCACGTGCGGTTTTAACTTCTGCGGCTTATCACCACACATTTCAGACTTTGCTTGACATTGTTCATCATATACAATCAAATGTTGTCAAGGAGACAAAACCCTGATCGCTCCTGGCCTACATTTCTTGATTAGCTAACAGGCTGATTAATTCTCATATCAGTTTTACTTCTGTAATTTCACAGAACAGCATAGTCTCAAGTGCTTGAAAAGGAGGCAGCTGGACTTCTTTATGTTCTTCTTGCCTTTCATCCAAGAGGCTTCATCAGTTCTGAGACAACTGATTGACAGTCCTAGTGGGGACTGTATCCTTGGAGGTGGTCGTGAGGGTCATTTACCCACTTGTGATGAATAGTTTAAGCACTTCAAGCAACTACCATGCCCTGAATGACTAAGAACCTACACAGACCACAGTACCGACACACTTGAACACATGCAGTTTTCTGCCTTCTGTTTAAACTTTAAGTTAATGTTAAACTCTCTTCATTCTGCACCACCTTAAGTGTATTTGTAGGACAGCTGCTGTGTCAGTATTACCATACCGTTATCATATCATAGTTGCAGTTAAAACATATTAGAGGGTTTCATAGTAGCCAGTTTACAGAATCTAAATGTGCCCTTGTGAATAAACAGTGTTGAGTAGAATGTGCCACATGAACATGGTGGTTTTTCAGTGAATAAAACATTGCACACTTTGGTCAGTG
This sequence comes from Tylochromis polylepis, assembly GCA_015107715.1. NCBI lineage: Eukaryota > Metazoa > Chordata > Actinopteri > Cichliformes > Cichlidae > Tylochromis > Tylochromis polylepis. Next base: position 4,229 of record VVHJ01027424.1, read on the forward strand.
ACTTTTATTTTTCTTTGTTCACTAGAAAAAAACATGTCATTAAAGATATATACAAAGATTGTGTAACTTATTGCTCTGTAACAGCAACACTTACTGAAAATATTTCTTAAGTTTTTTCACCAGTTATCATGAATAACCAGCAAACGGCACATTTCATATGTAAAATGCTGAGGAGACGTCAGGCAGCCTCTTCAGTCTTCTACTGGAGCATGGATCTGTGAAGACACAAAATGTCAGGACAACCCTGCAAATATCTGAAAACATTTCTGTCTCTGTCTTTTGTATTTTCATCAGTGGAATTAAACACTGTTCCTCCACCAAGGAGAAGGAGCCTCAACTGAGGTTTTCAGTGCAGTGGAATTTGAGTGCACAAGAAAACTACCAGACTGACTTTCATGAAACCTGGTGAAGATGTACTGAATAGCCACAGAAAGAAATTTAATATGGATCCAGGAAATAACTGTGATAATTAATTCAGACCAGCAGCTTCAAGCAACAACTGGCATGACATACTTAATTTCTTGTAGGACGTGATTAAAGGTGACCAAATGGTACATGAACCTACTTCAAAATACAGCCAAGGGTATCTCAAGCTTCTTTGGGTCATATTTCACCAAAAAATGCACATTATTTATATTAAATGTGATAAATATTAATTACTAGGAGACAAAGATTGGTTTTGTCTTGGATTAATCCAAGAGGGAAAAAAAAACTCACTGCCTCAGCCAAATCAGGCCAATCCATTGCCATCACAATAGTATCGTCTGAATTTGGAGGTGTTTCCAGGTTCCAGTAGGTAATTTTTTCAAATACAGAGGATGCTTTCACCATCCTGTCCTGAAAACACACACAAACACAAGTTACAAAATCCTCATTTACACATCTGATTTTATGAAATACACAATTAGTGCTTTGACCCACAACTCCAATGGTGTTTACCTCCTGGTCTGAGCTGGGTTTGTTGATCTCTTTCAGCACCAGACCCGTGTAGCCTTGTGGACAGCTGAACTCCTGCCCCTTTAACCCACGTCCCCTGAATGACACTGACTTATCTGCAATGTGAAAGGAAAAAACAAAACAAAGCATTGAGGATTCTTGATGTGTGCTGTGTATTGCACAATTTTCCTTCCTAAAGCATCTATTAATCACCTCCAGTCTGTCCAAAATACTGCTGTAAGGCTTTAACTCACTCTCATAAGTCTTCGCATACCATCCCACTTTTAAGGTTTTTGAATTGTTTAAAATCTTGGTTCTCACTTTTATGGCCTTACAGGTTGAGCACCCCCATATTTTGTCAAACTACTCCACTTCTGTTCTCCAAGCCAGGTTTTCAGGTCCTCAGGTAGGGGTCTTCTTGTGATTCTGCAAACCCGTTTGAAAACTAAATATGACTGACTTCCAAACCTCCAAAACTATGGAACAGCTCACCACTTTCTACACACACCCTTAACTCTGTGACATCCCTTATATTGAAGCTTAAAACTCATCTGTTCAGACAGACTTTTGGGTAGTGTTCATATGTGGCCACTTTGCCTTTAGCGTGGGCTGGTTTTTGCACTTTCTTACTATTTTTTGTTTCAAAAAGGACTATAAAACTCAACTTTCATTACTTTCTTAACTGTTAAATAGCAACTCACTATAACTAAAAATTCCCAAGAATTCCTAAAATCCATTCCACTTTTACCCCCAAAACAAATGAATCATATCAGAAACAGCAGTTATTAAAAAAGCAGCAAAAAATAGCTCAAAACCAGGATTAAAACCATGCATGTGCTGTTTGCTTTATTTACACATTTGGTGATCTTATACGTCTACATTTTCATCTCTGGCCGCTGTGGATTAAGCCATATTAGCAGATATCAAAAGATTTTGTGTTTACCTTGTTTCTGTTCTTTGGTGGTAGCAGTGAAGTATTGGTTGACCTGTGCTGGCCCATTGTGTTCAATCTCACATGGCATGAGGTGCACTGGGGCTTGCGGTGCCTGTCCCACCGATGACGCACAAAGACGAATAACTCTGGAATTACAAGACATCCTGCAGCCAGGAGACAGAAGAAAACAAAGTACAGTTTTAGTTTCTAATTTAACTTTAGTCTCTTTTATCAAACACAGTTTGCAGGTTTCCCAGACTAAAGAAAAGGGAAAGAAAAATTGTATGTGTGAGAAACTGAGCCACAGAGTTCAGCATTTAATCTGAGTGTTTTTCTGCGATTAAAAGAATTTTTCAACTGCAGATATCACTATAGGTTCACAATAATAGCTTTCTCTGAGCTCTTATATCAAGCAGACTAGTCTACTCGAAAACAAAACAAACAATGAATCATCTGCAATTGATTCAGAACTCATGGTGACTTTAATGATACTCTCCACCTGTTTACAGCTTTTTCTGTTGTTCTGCCAGCCTACTTGTCTGACTACCTGTCAACCAGAACTGTCTGTCAGACCTTCAGCCAAATAAATATTACTTTCGGCTGCTCTCAGATACTCAGGCAGACTGAAAGCTGTCCACCAGAGAGCAGCCGAAAGTAATACTTATTTTCAAACAATATTTTTCTCTGGCTTTTGATGAGAATAGTTATTAGTTGATCTCCATTTTTCATACAGAGAATACGTGAGCACACGTAAAAAATGAGCACATGCATGTTTTCCCAAGAATCGCAGAGAAAATAAATTAATTCCTATTAAAGACCACACAACATGCTATAAAAGTCTTACATTTAAAAGACATATATCTCCACCGTTACCTTTCTGCAGGTTTCCAGAAGTGAAATGTAAAACGGGACCTTTTCCGGTAAACACCAAACACAGCTTGTGATTGGACAAAACTTTCTTCTTCTACGCTGGTAGATATTTTGGCGGGTTTTTCCTACTCAGCCCCAGAATAGCACCTCCTTCCGGTGAAGCTCGATCACAACGATTTTCCACGGCTGTTTGCGTCTGTGTTTACGCCCTTGAACTGTGAATCACACTCGCACCTCTCGATATGAGATGGGTAGCTGTGTCCTTATTATTTTTTAGGGGGGAATTAAATACCTGTCTTTGGGATTTGGCTTTCTATTTGAAGTGAAATTAGCGGTCAACTCAATTGCTTCGATTTTAAAGGTTTAATTTTTTAAAAATATGTTCATTCCCAATTTTGATTTAATATAAGTCTTTGTATTTTATTATGTACGTACATATACATATATTATATGTCTGTATAATATCATATATAATACAATAAAATAAACCAGTATATAAACCAGTAATAATGCTATGAAACAAAGGACATGAAGCACAACACAAGATAACACAAAACTAAAACACAAAACCCCTGGGGACAATTTACAGGGACCATGAAATAAAACAAATAGATAAACAATAAATGATCAGTTCAGCAAACAGTCTGACATCATTATCAGTGTTTGCTGGACATAAAACTAATACACAGTTCAGAATATTAGAGCTCATGCAGCGCATTTGATCATGATGTAGCATTTGTTACACTATGGATTCGAACAGTAAATATGGACAAATACGTGAGTTTGTAGGTATTATTTCAAGCAGCATGACTAAATAATCTCATATGTCGTAGTACACTTTGAAATGTCACGTACATTCTGAGTATTTTAGTGAGGAATGTCGCAGCGTTACTGCAGTCTTGTTCAGTTCTGAGAACTCTGCTACAGTTGGCATCAGCATCTGTCTTAGTGTGGGATGGACTAAATCCTGTCAAATGAGAGCCTGAGAGCCACTAAGGAGAAGTTTCCTGGGGGAGTTTTGCTCATATTGCATAAAATCTGTGTCAAGCCTGCACTGAGGGGACTTCAGGGGAAGAAGAAGACGTTTCCTAACAGCTCACAGTTAGCCAGCACAAGCAAGAGGTGAGTTTTTATAGCAGGACAGATAACTGTTGCTGGCATGTTGCATGGGATGTTACTTTTTCTTGAATGCTTTATCAGGATTCACGTGAAGAGGAAGTCTTTACTCCCTTCTTCTTTTATGATTTACAATGTTGTGTAAAATTCTTGAGCTACCCCTCATTTCTTTATATTTTATTTCCAAGGAGCCAGATGTTCTTTTAATTTTTTTTAAGTATTCCCCTGGTTTTCTGGAGGTTTTTCAAAGTTTTTCAGTCCAGTCTTTGTACCTGACCATTTTCATTTCTTTTTTACTGATCCACTTAACACTGATATATAAATCAGTCAACCATAAAAAGCATCAAACTCACATGATGAACCAGTGTTGTATCTACACATAAGAGACAGCTTAGCAAAGAACTACTTTAAATTGTATTTTTAGGGACAACCTTGCAGAAAAACACATATTCTGATACCATTTTTTTTAGCTGAATCTATAAAAATGTCAAAGATAAAAGTTTCATAGACATAAAATAGCATTTTTTTTGCAACAACAAAGGGATTTCCAAAGAACTGTTAGCTGAAAGCTTGGCATATCTTGTCATGGTGTGCAGTGTCTCCTTAGAAATTTGAGGAAACTGGACAAGTGGAGGACAAAAGAAGAAATGTCATTCCTAAAAAATAAAACTACACAGGACCTGAGAGAAAAAGCCATTCTTAAGGAAGGGAAACATTGGGAACATGCTGAGGAATGCCAAATTACACAAGAACTGGACTGAAACGTGTGTACAGCCACCTGTAAAACATGGTGGAGGCTCTATCATGGTTTGGGCTGCATTTCAGTCAGTGGTGTTGGAGATCTTATCAAAACTGATGAAATTATGAACACAGAAAAATACCATCAGATTTTGATTCACCACTGAATATTATCTGTAAAGAGTCTAATTGGCAATGCATGACAATGATCCCAAACACACTGCCAGTGCAGTAAAAGCACACCTGGATAGACAAACACACACAGTGGAAGACTATCAGTGATGGACTGCCTCCCCAGAGCCCAGACATCAACACTGTTGAAACAGTGTAGGATTGTCTTGATAAAGAATTTCTACAAACTCTGTGAATGTTTTATTTGCATTATTTAATGTGTTTCTGTGTATATTTGCAGATGTTTCAGTAAATCATCAGATCTGTTTCCCTTTATATCCTTTTATTTAAATATAAAGAAATGAGGGGTGGCTCAAGACGTTTGTGCTGATTTAGCGCTGAAAGTGAAAACTAAACAGCTTAATTTTACAAATATTTCTTGTCTACTGAGGCGTAAACATAAATGCCATTATTTCAGCCACATTAATCACAATACACACCTACTGATGGAAAGATTTGAGTTCTTTTCTTTGTCTCCAGACACATGTATTACAGTCAGTCTGGTAGTTGACTGTTGACACAGTTTGGAGTCATCTGATATGAAAGGCCTCTGCATGTGACTGTGATTGGACTCAGCGGTTTTGCAGATTTCGGTAACATGAATGTGAAGGCTTGTTCCGAAACATCATAACATCATCAGCCACACTGAGGGTCTGGGACTGAATGAAATGCTCAGTCTGTATTTCAGGAAAATGTGGAGCAGATGACATCTCAGATAACACTGAAGCACTTTCAGACTCACAAATTTGGATCTTAACCTGCTTTAGCTGAGTCCATGTGAGTCCTTATGTCCATAAAATCACCTTTATCAACATGTTTTATTAACCTTCACTGCTTGTTTGGCTTTTAGATTTAATGGAGCGACAAAGTCACTTGCATTCCCAAGATGATGCAGAGCTATCAGTCCTTATTGGTCGGGCGCTGGTGAAGCTCCAGCACACTGTATTCATTGCGATTTCACGGGCCCGGCAGAGACTTGTACAGGTCTCGATTGTGTTCTCATTTGTCTTCCTCCTCCTGTGGATCGCTGCATTTCTGTACGGGACTTTCTACTACTCTTACATGCCCAAGGCGACTTTTTCTGCACCTGTGAACTACTACTACAGGTGTGTATGTCGAGTCCCATCCAGCTTCTGTTTCTGTAGTCCGTTCTTTCTCATTTATTCATGTTTTGATCTCCAGGACAGACTGTGAATCTCCAGCTTCGTTTTTGTGCTCTTACCCTATGGCCAACATCTCTCTGATCAGAAATAAAAAACATGTATGTTCATCAGTTTACTCTATGCATGTGTCCATGCAGGGGACTTATTATGCTTTTCTTTATTTTCTTTCATGTATATAGATGCTTACTCCATATTAAACATTTCCAGAGTCTTCAGAGGAAGAAAGTGGTCCTGAATGGGGAGGGGAGTGGGGAGGAAATAAAAGGGCTTGTTTCAGACAATAAATTAATTTTAAACAGTGAATCATGCAAAGCCACACTAGTAGACTCTAAAAACAAAAATATATGGCTGGAAATAAGTATAATTTTTCCCCTTTAGACATTCATTCATATTTTATATATATATTTATATATATTCCAAGAATGCTCATATGATTTTTGTAACGTATATCGAGGTGCTGACATTCGGCCAGCCCTATCGGATGTCTTTGCAGCTGGAAATGCCGGATTCCCCGGCCAATCAGGAGCTGGGGATGTTTATGATTAAAACAACCTGTTTCTCTCAGGATGGAGAGCAAGTGGCCTCCTCTGCTCGCTCTGTAAGCTGCACTCATGCTCACTCAGCACCAGCGTGTCTACATGCAATCAAATAGTGTACCTTTAACAGCTACTCCGGTGATTCACTGCTGCACTGCTGTATGTTTCTCAGGGAAGACAACAGCTGTCTGTCTCCAGCTCTCGCTTTGTGAGTACAGTGCTGATGCATGCTAACCCTTTTAATCACACAACCTACTCAGAGCCAGATTAGAGCTGCTTATGGCAGGTCTTCCACTGCAGCAGGTCATCCCAGTGCTAAGGTTAATGAGATGACAGGACAAAGATGTGACATGACGGTTTAGAACTACATGATGAATATGTGAAATGGACCGTGTGATTTAGCACAGGTACTCAAACACTAAAGCATTTTTTAAAAATTTAACAGAACTAAATTATAAGAGTTTTGTTTTAATCGTTTACACATCTCCATACCTTCTAGATGCATGTGTCTAATTTACAAAAAACCCTGGTAAGTTAATCCACAAACACCATGAACAGCCTATTGGTTCATGGTTGTAGTATAAACTCATGAGCATCCGAGCCTGCATCTGTTAATCCTTTCTTTAAATTTCATCACTGAAGACATTTTGCACCGACTTGCACGTTTGTAAGAAAAGAACAAAATGAATTCATCCCAGAGTCTGAATAATAATGTGTGCACTGTAAGTGAGAGTTATTGTGCTGTGCTGTTGTGGTCAGAGCATACTGCGATACCGCTCAGACCTGCTGAGGACGCTGGGAACGCTGCTGTTCCTCCCGGCCTTTTTGACTGGAGCAGTTGAGCAGAAACAAGTGCTGGAGGTGGAGCTCTTCTCAGACTTCACAGACAACCCGGTGAGTCCTGCATACATATTAGATAAAAAGGGAGTCGGGAGGAATAAGTAGGACAGGGATACGGGGAACACATGTTGCTATGGAAACAGCAGGTAAATATTTAACTGACACCTAATTAACAAGTTTATTTTCCCTCCCTGTTCAGTATGCTCCCTCAGTCACAGCTGTCATTGAGATCATGTCCAGCAAAGTGCAGATATATTCATCTCACCTCTACATTCATGCTCATTTCACTGGCATAAGGTGAGAATTACCCACATAATGCACACATTTGCTTGAAAAAAGAAGAATGTGTTGTAACATTTAAACCTCCTCCAGGCCCCTCTGTGTACTCAGATTGCAGGGTTCTCTTCACAGTCTAAAGTTTTTGATAACTGTGATGTATCCAAATGATCATATGGAGCACATGTGATAAAATGTCACTATTTTGGAAAATTGCTTTGACGCAGAAGTAATCATACCCAGAAGTTTACCCTGGTAGTAAAATGGAGGCAAAAAGGAGACCTTTCATGTGCTGTGATTGGTTATGACCAGAAATCCCGCATGGGGATAAAGACGCTCAAAGGTTTAGCCAAAATACACAAAATGGATGATAAAACAACCAGTGATGATGCTTCTTTCTATTGCTCCACATCAGAAACATTAAATTGGTGCATTTTTTGATGTATCCTTTAATGTTGATGCTCAACATTGGTGATAGAATATTTGGAGGTCACACTTTGAGTAGCTGGACTAAAAAGGATGAAAAGCTCAAAACTATGGTTTTCTGTCTTAAAAATGTCATGTGACTAGTGTCTGTACTTAAGAAGTTTTGACCCATTTATGTGTACTTTGAGGGCTTACTTCCAGGAAAATGTTTATAGTATGAAGGCAAAATTTTGAATGGCTCATTAAATATACTGAAGTTATTGTACAAAAAGAACCCCAGCTGACTCTGAGAGCGTCAGCAGGAACTTTTTTAAGTTTGATTATTTATGGAATATAAAAGTTTTGGGTTGTTTTTTTTCTGTGAATAACTGTCCAAATATGGCATTTTGTGAGATTTTCCTCAAAATCATGGGTTGGTTACTTAACGGAGATATAACAATAATAAGCCAAGGCATCAGTGGCTCTGCTTTCGCTTGTGGTTTATGAGAAATAAAGCAGAACTCACAGTCAGCTCAATAACTCCACAGTAAATGGAATAGAACTATGATGTGGACATGAAAGAGACACACATTTCTCAGAAGTGGCTCTGAAAAACTTGAATACAATAGATGAAATCACAAGCAATGTTCTACTTCAGGTAGCAGTGATCCTCATCTTTGTTAATCAGCTGCCAAACTCAATGACCCCAGGTCCCCGACACCATGACGTAGACTTTGGCCCAGTCCCAGTGTCCACACTCAGAGACATGCAGACTTTGAGATGCATCACTGCTAAGTCTTTGAGAGCCATCATGAGGTGTCTCTGGCAGACAGTTTGAGCACTTTTTGTTGGTTCTGGCTCAGGTTACCCGGAGTTTCTTGGACCTTTGAAGTTTTGAAGTTGTATTGAATTATTTCTTCTTTGTGATCCCCAGTTTGTTTACTGTTTATATTCACTTCATGTATTCTTTAATACGTTTAGTTTTGCTCCTAGTTTTTAAGTAGCTTCAGCGTTTCGCTCTTCTTTGTTCCCTCGTATTTATTTGTCTGCATTTTCCACTATTTAGTTATCTCATTTCCTGTTTTATTTTGGGAGTTTGTGTTCCTTGTTTATTGCCTTGAGCTTTGCTTCCTTTGTCTCATTCTCACCGGTCTACACACACACACACACACACACACACACACACACACACACACACACACACACACACACACACACACACACACATATATGTGTGTGTGTGTGTGTGTGTGTGTGTCTTCCTCATTGTCCTTGTCAGAGTTCCAGTGCTCCATTTCCTAGTGTTTATTCCCAGTCTATGCTTCTGTAAGTTTTTCAGTTGCTTTTTGTATTTTGGTCTTTGTTTAGTCTGCACTACATATTCATGACACTTTTTCTGCAGATTTATCTAATATTTATCTGTCGCCTCACCAGATACTTGCTGTACTACTTCCCCGTCATATCAGCCATTGTGGGTGTCTCCAGTAACTTCATCTTCCTCAGTGTCATCTTCGTCTTCAGCTACATGAGGCTGCTGTTGCAAGTGAAACCACAGCGGGTGAGAAAAGAGGCCCGTGACAGCAAACAGACAGCGCTCTAAACTTGAATTATCAGATTTTTCCTTCCTGGTCATACTCACCTGTCACTGAGTTTCTTGTTGCTTACAGTTCAGAATGAATGGGGCAGAGGAGAACAACCAGCAAGGGGAGGAAAGAGATGTCCCTGGAGGTACATTATTATTTATGTTAATGCATGTGTAAACTAACTGGATCAGTTCAAGAGTGTGATCTACTGTGTTTGATTGCTGGATCAAATTCTTTGACAGGCACTGCAGAAATGCTGGGTCCCTTCCATCAAAACCCTACAGACGTGAGACAGGAGGAGCCACATTTTCACTTTGGAAATGGCACAGAGCAGCAAAACAGAGATACAATTGGTCAAGGAGAAATAAATGAAACAGAAGCAGCCTGAGGTGACTGATAAAGGAGGAGGAGAATGTGTGGAGAACAATCATGATAGTGTGATGTAAAGATGAAGATTTAAGGCCAATATGTGGTTGAAAATGATGAAGAGAATCAATTTTATGGAAAAGCCGCAAAGAAACCCTGCTAGATATTTTAGACTGAAATAAATATATATGGTTTTATTTGTTTGAGTATTTACAGCCACCACAAATAAGTCACTTATAAATGTCTTTATACTCGAAACAAAAAGACATTTGCTCTGATATAAAATAACACATAATTACAATGATCATAAATGTTGTAGTTGCTTGTTAACACTAATCATACAGACAAAGTCTGGAGGCAAAGTAAGAGGGGCAAGGCCGGGACGGTTTGGAGATGTGCAGAGGAGGAATAGTGGATATACTGGACAAAGATGGAGGTGTCAAGCAGAGGAAGATCTCAGAGGAGGTTCATGGATGTAGTGAAGGGGTTACATGCAGAGGGTTGGTGTGACAGGAGAGGATGCTAGGGATAGGGTGAGTTGGAGGCAGATGATCCCCTGAGGTAGTGGTTCCCAAACTTTTTTTGCTAGGCCCCACTTTGTTTTTACAAGAAAATACATCCTCCAACCACACACACCCATATTTTGTTTTCAAACTCCATTGCAATTTATTTCACACCTCAAACCTTTTGTAAACAATTAAACATATAAAAGTAAACTGCAATAAATCACAGGTTGCAATAAAATAAACCACTACCTCTTTTAAATAACAGAAAAACAAACCATCTTTATGGTGTAATTATTTTACATGTAGTTGGTTGTTGTTTTTTTACTGTGTAAGAATATTCAACATTGCTATTCAATACATTTTTCAAAAAAATGCCTCTCTGTGCAAAATGGGTTTTAAAACATAAACAACTGTGGGATACTGTTTGTCCGTGATTTGGACAGCCCAGCGCGTGCTCCCGACGCAGGGGAAACAAATTCTGTCCGGGATACCTATCTTGGCACCACCGTTGTGCAGATGAAGGCAAAGGCGAGATATGCTTCATCATATTTTGTAGTCTTTGGTTTGGAAGGAAGTTGGTTTGGAAGCATATTTGCTTCATCTTCTGCTTTGCGTTTGTGTGGGAGCCCCGTCAAAAACCTGTCTGTTATACTAGCAGTGTTCTTTTTTTTTTATTCATACCGCGCCCCCCCTGCAATGGCTCTGCGCTCCCCACTTTGGGAACCACTGCCCTGAGGCAACCTCCAAAGGTAGAAACTGAACGCGACTGAAAGCAGAAAAAGACGTTACCTACGCAGCCATCACCCCGGTGTTTCAGTGGCACATTAATGCAAGGTTTTTATGTTCATTTACAATTAGATAAAATCTTTTCCAAATATACTAGTGCAGCTGAAAACTGTTTTTGGTTTTGGGTTGTTGTTGTTGTTGTTGTTGTTGTTTTTTTTAATACAAGTAATTCATTTAGCTGGTTAATTGCATGAAGCATTACTATTAAAAAAAAAGAAGTTCAAAGTAATGCTCTTCTGCATGAGTGGTTATCTGAGTGACTGTTGCCTTCCTATCAGCTCAAACCAGTCTATGACCTCTGACTTCAACAAGGCATTTTCACTAAGACAACCATGCCACATCACTGTGAAAGTCACTGTGAAATCACCAGTTTGAACTTCAGCAGGTTGTGTCACCTTACCATGCATAAATGCACTGAGTTGTTGCTATGTGATTCGCTGATTAGATATTTGTGAAAATGAGCAGTTGAGGCTTTCCTAACAAAGTAGTCAATGGGTTTATTTCAAAGTAATATGCAATTATAACATTATACATGAAAGCTATTCTACATAATAACTGTCAAGAATTTCTCTTTTCGTTAAGCTGTGAAATGTTGGACTGTGGGGCTTTCTTTCATTGTAACTCTCATGAATGGTGAAAAGCAATGATGAAAAACAACAAAGCAAACTGTGCATCTTTTTCTTATTACACAAATAATATTTTTTTTGCATTTATTCACTTGAATGCTGTGTAACTATTTAAATAAAACACTGTAAAACACATTCATTATTGGAGGGAGGACACCGTATTCCTGGATGTCCTCTCGCCTGTGGCACTCTTGGCCAAATTCCAGCAACTGTCCCTGAATGAAGCTCTGGAAACTTAACAACGTCACTGCATGCAAAATTTGGCACCAGCAGAGAGAATGGGAACGGGATGTGGCTCACTGACAGGTACACAGCTTTGTGTAACTGAAAACTTGCAGGTGGAAGACAAGAGTTAGGTAAGTTAGATACACGTGAGCGTTTAATGCTACTTTTTTCCTCAATTTGTGTAATTTAAAAAAAATGTTGTCGTTCTAGTGATTTTTAGACTCTTGAATGCATTTCCTCAAACATGTTCAAAACTGTGCATCTGTTGTAAAGATTTTCCTGTTGTACAAGCACATGTTGGGCTCACATCCGACACAAAGATGGACACTACAGATGGCAGCCACACAGAAGGGATAAAGATGGAGATAGAGAATCAGCAAATTGTGGAGAATGACTGTTGTTCCAGCTTATCAGATAAGACGCATCAACATCTGTTGATCAGCGAAAGGCCGTCGAGCAGCTGCAGGATGGTCAGATTAAGATCCAGACCCAGTCTCCAGTCAACAAAAAGCTTCCCCCCTTATAGTCAGTGCATAGGTGGACTGGGAGAGGATGACAAGTCAGATGATCAGCACAATTCAGACATGGCTTGCCAGGCGTATACCACAAATATGAAGGAAGACAAACGAGAAGAACTTCAAAGCACAGAACGAATTGAAGAGCTGACTGCAAGATCTCCAAGGGACTGGCTAAAGGCAAAATGGAAGCTCAGGAGGAAGGATAGGTCAGGGGGAAGCTTTGAGGTCGACACAGACAGCTGCGAGAGAGGAAGGTGGAGTGGGAAAAGAAGGGTGGAGGAGACTGAAAAAGAAGAGGAATTTGATGATGATGATAATGAAGAAGGATGTGCAAATGCTGAGGGGAAACACTGGAGAGGTAGAAACTCCAGCTTTGAGAAAGTGAGGAAAGAAGAGGAGGAAGACGAAGATCAGGGAGCGACTATTTTAGCAGTAGAAGGAAATACAAAGAGCAGCGGGGAGACCCCAGAAGGGAATGATGAGGAGGAACTGCCAGAAGTGACAGAGGGGTCCGCAACACAACAGTGGTCATCCCCACATCCCATCCTCTCCAAGCTTCTGCACTCCTCCACCTCCTCCTCCTCTTCCCTCAACCTTTCCTCCGCAGAGAGCGATGAGGTCTTCAGTGAAGGAGAGGATGCTGGGTCAAAGAGGAAGACATTCAGGAAGGTGAGAATAGCTGAGAACAACACATTATACATAGGTGCAGCCTTAAAGTATCTTCTTTATGTGTGTGTATGTGTGTGTGGAGGGGTCCTGACTGATACACTAGCATTGGCTCATGTGTCTGGCTACTCTGGTTTTCCATGGAAGTAAAGTAAAACCATATTTCTCAACTGTTCTTTGCACCTGTCGTCCTTGTGATTTGCATGGGCTTGAAAGAGGACTTTGACAAAGTCAGATTTGAATGGTGTTTGCATGCCTGGCTGCTGCCGCTGCTGCTGCAGATATGAGAGTAAAGAGCGAACAGAGGAAGGATGATAGGAAGCACGCTCTAAATACAGTGTGTTTGCATTGTCAGACACTGAATATCAGACAGTTGGCTGTCGCAGGCCTGAAGAGTTTAAAAAACATTTTAAACCAGCATGGTAACATTTAATATGGAGGCGTGTATGATTTGAAGAGCTTAAATAGGATGTAACAGAGACATTTCCTCCAAACCGCAAGCCTGTCATTTTGTAACAGTGCACTACTGAACATGCTTGGCTCAGCTTCAGCTACTTTGGGGTTTTTCATTGGCTATGCCTGTGTCTGTTAGAGACTGTTTTGTGTATATACAAAGTAGATCGTAACTGTTGAGGAATGTTCTGTTTGTTGAAAACAGCTGTTTGGGCCACTGTTAGAGTACATTTTTCAGAGTTTGTTAATGCCACATGACTACACAGCTCCTCGAAGAGGGAAATCAAAGAATTTAGAATAAGCTGGACATGTAGTTATTTTATACTTTTGTCAAAAGAAATGTACAAATTAACCATTTCCAAATTACAGAGAATTAAAGTTCAATGTGCCTCCATAGCTATGATTTTACAGTAGCAAACATGCGTAAAAAAAAAAGAGAAGAAAAAAAATGCTTGCTGCCATGTTTTGCAGGCTTGGCTTAACAGAAACCAGTCGCTGTTAATTTGATTAATGACATCTCTGTTTTTCCTATCGTGACAAAGCAAGTTTATCCCTTCACACTAACAAACCAGCTTACCCAGCTTCTTTTTGCACGCATGCTACTATTCCTGTTGTAGGTCAATTCGGCACTCTAAACTTGTCTTTGTGCTTTACACTTTATCAACCAGGTATCCTACCTGTTAACAAAGAAATGACAGGTATTCTCCACACCCTGAGCACCCTGAACAGGCCTTAGAGATAATAGTTGTTGGATGACTACTAGACAGGAATGTTCCTCTCACATAACATGCTTTTCTTTTTATGCCTCAGTGCCGCTCCTGGAAAACCTTCCTGACCATGATGCACTGGTCTATGAGCCGGCAAAGTTCCTGGGTCCAGCTGGGTGGACATCAAGGCATGTGTGTTACAGTTTCTTCCACACAGACATGTGCAGGCTTTCAGAAACCAGTGTGAACACATTTCCAAATGATGCTAGCTAACACATTGATGTTTACATGATTGCAAAGTTTTCCCAGAGGACATTTTTGACTTGTAAATATGAACTGAAGTCACTATAGGATGTACTGATGTCATCACCACTGCTTGCCAGCATTAACTGTCACAGTCAGCGGATGCAGATTGTGTGGAGTGAGGAGGAGGACCCAAATGCAGACACCAAAAACTAAACTTGATTCTAACAGAAAATGTGCCATTTATTATGGCTGATTGAGCAGTACAGAAATAACAGGGCAAAAACAATTCGAAGCTAAACAATAAACTAAACTGGGGAAAACTAGAACGAAAACACGAAGCATCCTAAACATGAAAAACCTGGCGAGGAGAAAATAAACTTGAATAAACCTTAAACACGACAACTTGGCATGAATACATGAAGACCTGGGGGCATGGCATGGCAGGATAGCAGACCATCGGACAAGGAATGAATGTAAACACACAGACTAAATGCACACAGGTGGTGATCAGGGGAAGTGGAAACACATGAGGAAACAGCACCAGACCTCTTCAAAATAAAACAGGAACCATAATGGGACGCAGACATGACACGAACTTGACTACATGGAACACGCAGACATGAAACACATGACATACTGAGACTTAACATGATGAACTGACAAACTACATGCACACTATAAATACACACAGAGGAAAAGGGAACTGGAGATGAGACATAGACATAACCAAGCACAAACAGAACATGATGGTTGCTGAAAAACACACATGATGGATGGAAAGAGACACGAGGGAAAACAAGAGGAGAAGATGGAAGACAAAGACATTATTGACATGCATGAAGGGCACGGGGGATATAAACACAAGGGGCGAAGACACAAGGGGAATCTAACAGATAAGAGACTATAACTGGGCAACCTAGGCAAAATAGATGAGCTAAAGATAACTAAATGAAATTTAAACATAAACAATGAATATCAAAATATAAGAAAACTCAAAACACTGGGTCAACTGACCCAGGACCGTGACATCAACATTGGCTCATACGTAAATATCACTGTGACTGTGCATTATGTTAGCTCTTCACGGCCTTAGTCATTGTTTTAGTTTGTGTTTCAAAAGATGCTTTATTAGGACATGGACTAGTCATTAAACAGTGGATGGTTAAAACCGGGAGACAGTGAAGCTCAGTATTATCTTTACTGAGATGTCAATCTTGAAAAGGTTTAGTATACTGAACTTAGGTAGTACCCATCACTCCGCTTCCTTGACTTATTGCCTTATTGATTGTATGGGAACAAAAATTTAATCTCTTCTTGATGTTTGCTGATGTCATCAGGTAACTTCCAGGTCAGTAAAGGAGGTGAGGTGCTGAAACTGTACAGTGAGGTGGAGGCAAATTGCCTGGATTGCCTGATGACAGACCCGTTGAGACCCTTTGTCCCACAGTATCATGGCTTGGTCACAAGAGGGGAGCAATGCTATATCCGCCTGGAGGACCTGCTGAGTGGCCTTAAGAGGCCCGTCATCATGGACTGCAAGATGGGAGTCAGGTAAAGCGTCCTATGCAGGTGACTCATCAAGTCCTGATTGTAGAAGATTTAACTTTAAGCTACATGAAGGGCCTAGTGAGTTTTCTAGGAGAGAAAATGTCAAGAATTTGGGTTTTATGAATAATAAGCTACGCTGGATTTAATGTGTAGAAAGGGTATTTGGGAAAAAGTGTTTATATCATGTTCTTGCTATGATGACTGATATCTACTCATGGAAGCTTATTTTTATATCTAATCCCAAAAAACTGACAAAACATTAAAACTTCGACATCCAGTTTGTACTTGGTCTTGAGCTTCTGGTCAATAAGAGCGATCCATGTCAGCAGATGGATAAGAGAGAACTGAATCTGAATGGTTCAGATACATCTTAAGTGTCCACAAGGAATCAATTGAGTCTTACTTTCAAAAACCTTAAAAGCTTTGCAAAAATCTCACCTTAAGCTCCATTATTAGGCTGTTTTACATTGTTAAATGCCTTAGGTGAGACCTCAGCGTCTAAACATCACACTTTCTGCTCAGGGCCATGAATTACACCTCCCCTTGAATTTCACTCACAGTGGTATAACTCGCATCATTATTTGCAGTCTGATTTGGGTGTTTTTGTTTACAAAGTCTGCATGACCCTTTTGTCAACACTAAATATCTAAATTTTCTTTGCTAGAACATACCAAGAGGACGAATTAATCAAAGCTCGTGTCAAAGCTCCTCTGCGGAGCGATATGTACCAGAAGATGGTGAAAATGGACCCTTCTGCTCCGTCAGCAGAGGAACATGCACAGAAGGGAGTCACCAAATGGCGCTACCTTCAGTGGAGGGATTCAACCAGTTCTACGTCCACACTGGGCTTCAGGATAGAGGGCATTATGGTAGGAGTGAAGGCCAGGAAAGGAACTACACTGTTTATGTTTATTAAAAGTATCAGTTTATGTCTGATACAGTATCTGTTTCTGTCTATGTGAGTCAGAAGGAGGATGGCAGCATCCAGCGGGACTTCAGGAAGATTCAGACTTTAGCTCAGGTCACTGAGGCACTGCTTTACTTCACCAGGAGCCATCTGGACATTCTGGTCAGTTCTGCTAACATGTAAAATTTTTCCTTTAGAAAACACACCTGAAATCATGCCACAGTGAGCAAAATATAGTTTGATAACAGAAAACAGAACTAGCAACTTCAAAACTAATAACGAACACAATCCTCAATGAGCAAACAAGTGGCAAAAGTGGGGATAAAGAAATCTCAAGTGGAGCCAGACCTTCCATCTGCTGTGACCTGTCGGGGTGGTAGGGGAAAGTGTAGAGAAATGCAAAGTACTTGCAGTGTATACCTAAAGACATTTTAATCATTGACAGATTTTAATCAAGATTTAGAAAGAATAATCCAACACCGACCACTTTCCAAAATAAAATTAGCAGAAAATGTAAAATTACTTTTGCATTTTCAGCTCATTCACATGTCTCACTCTTCTCAATTTATGGAGAAAGTGTACCTGCATTTTCTGGCAGAGCTGTGACCATACCAAAGGCATCGTCTTTCTTTTACAAACAAGAGTGAAACAGTGTCACGACTTGTGGAACGTGGGCCCAAATGCAGGCAGGAATGAACTAAAAATGAGCCGTTTATTAAGGATGTTGGCAGATAATCAACAAAAGGGAAAAAAACTCACAAAGTCCAAAATATAACTGAAAATACACAAACATAAAACTTGAAAAACACACGAGGACAAGGAAACACCAACAACTATCACACAGGGGTATTTAGGGCAGCGAGGAGACCCAGCGAGGAGACCCTCCCATGTGGTGTTGTTCTGATTTAGTAATCAGAACAACACCACATGGGAGGTCACACGACTATCAAAATAATATAGGATGTAACTAAAGAGAGAGCATCAAACACAGAAATGGAGACTTAACAACACAACACAAGGAACACGGGCAAGGTGGGAATAAACTAAAAGAAAGGAATAAAACAAGGATTGTGGTGGACCACTGGAGGGCTCCACTCCCACCCAGTATGAGGGGAAGTGTATTGTTGGTTTTGGCGGGCGCGAATGAGTTCAGTTGTTGTGAGAAGTGAATAAAGTTGGAGTGAGCACCGAGAGCTCTCGTGTCGTCCCTACACACTTCCACAGGATGACCAATAACTATAAACAAAAACCAGTTGGTGAGCAAGAACGGAAGACTCTAATAAAAAGTCAAAACGTAAAATAAGTAATTTCGTAAACAAGGCAAACACAAGGTAACTCAAGCATAATGAGAAACAACTCAAACGTAAAGCATACTTAAACCCAAAAGGAAACTAAAACTCTGAAAACTCAGAACCCTGAAGAGACCCAGGGATAGTGACACAGAGTGCTTAGAGCAGCCTACTGCCCAATTGCCTGCACATACACTGACCTCGTTATCTAAAAGCTTTGGCCATGTCTAAGATGAGCATCCACTGTTGTAACAGCAAAACAAGGAAAAGCATAATAGATCCCATTTAATGTTTTATTTATCATAGCTTCACCATTTGCTGTTGCTAAACATCTGCACCCATGTGTGTTCTCAGAGAGCGTACCACTCCAGACTCCTGGCCCTGAGTGACGCACTAAAGAATTCGCCATTTTTCAGAACTCATGAGGTTGGTCTACATGCAGAGATGAATCTTGTTCAATTGTGCGATAAATAAAAAAACACATGAATTCATAATAGCCACAGTTTAATCTTACAATACCTTTATATTTTTAAATTGATTAGGTGATTGGCAGCTCGCTTCTCTTTGTCCACGACCACAGCAAGGCCAGTGTATGGATGATAGACTTTGGAAAGACGACACCTCTGCCTGACTCACAGGAGCTCCAACACAACGTCCCGTGGTCTGAAGGTAGCAGGGAGGACGGCTACCTCATCGGTCTGTCCTCTCTTGTCACATCTTTAGCCCAGGCCATCAGCGTGGCCTCCTGGCAGCAGGAGGAGAGTTGTGAGGAGGAGCAGATAAGCCCGTGAATGTGCATTTTTGACCGTCGTTACACAACTGTAAGTGGATGAGACGGACAAATCGACTGGTGTCACACTTGGAACGGCTTCATTCACTGGGAGAGACGACAGGAGGAGGATTTGTTAATGGAGACTGTGTCTTCAGGGGCTAAGGAAGAGGAACAAGGGACTTCAATGTACCAAAAATCCATAGATATGTCGTTGTGCATCCGGTATGTACATACTCTGACAGTTAAAGCTACTATGTTACAAAGACCTTTTTGTTTTATCATTCGCAAAAGATGGACAATCCAAGGAACATCTACAGATCAGGGGCGTGTCCAGAGAAGGGGCATGGGGTGGGAATGACCCTGCTGGAGATCTGTTTACAAATGCTCCTGTCTTGTTTGTTTTAATTTGGTTGGACTCCATAAACTGAAACAGCCTACTTTTGTTGCAACATATGTTAAGCTCATTTAAGGTATCTCATTATGCGCACATAGGCTGAATGGTCTCGTGTTCAACCTGTTTTAAGACAGTATGTGTAAAAAATAAATTATGTTTATAAAACACAGGTTAAGTAAGGATTAAGCTATATTGATGGGGAAAAAAACAGCCAAAATGTTTGTATTGAATTATTATACTGTTGTATTTGGATTACTTACATATGATGCAGCTGGAATGTTTTTCACAGTTTTATAGGCTATAAATAACCTCACATATATAAAAAATTAAAATAAGAATGCTTCTTTTGGTTGAGTCTTTATATATCCATATCACTATTATCATCATCTTATATAAAATGATCTATGAGTTGCAGACATGCAAGTCCAAATAGAAAGACTATGATATGCAAAAAAGTAAATAAATAAAATGGTAAATGGCAGTGAGAGTTTAACGGCTGAAATCTCAGGGCAGTCAAATCCATTCGATCAGAAATTGCAATGCAAAAAGCAGGTTGAGTGGAATATTTCAGTGAGATGGATTGGTGCACCCAAAAAGCATATGTATGTATTACACTGCATGAGGCAGTGGTGAGGTGTTCAGTTGAAGTGACAGATGAGTTTAAGGTGGGGAAGTGATTACATCAGGGATCGGCTCTGAGCCCCTTCTTGTTTGCAGTGGTGATGGGCAGGTGGACAGATGAGGTCAGGCAGGAGTCCACAGAGACTCCTGCCTGACCTCATCTGTCTTGCATGTTTGCAGATGACATTATGATCTAAAGTAAGAGAAGGAAGCAGGCCGAAGAGAGCCTGGAGAGGTGGAAACAGGTGTAAAAGTGAAGCTGAACAGAGGTAGTGAAGGTGGATGAGTTTAAATATCTAGAGTCAACCATCCAAAGTAACAGACGGGGCACAAGAGAGATGAAGAAGAGAGTAAGGCAGAGTGGAGTGGGTGGAGATGAGTGTCAGGGGTGATTTGTGACAAAGACAACAGTGAGAGTGAAAAGGAAGGTTTACAAGATGGGAGTGAGACACTGGCACTGACAAAAATACAAGAGGTGCAGCTGAAAGTGGCAGAGCTGAAGGATGGACAGATTAGAAATGAGCCAATCAGAGAGACAAAGTTACAGAGGCAGGGCTGACATGATTTGGACATGTGAAGAGGAAGGAGGAAAAAAAATAGGAGGAAAATATTAATGGAGGAGAGTTGGTGTGACAGAGGAGGACGCAAAGGGTTGAGTGAGATGGAGACAGATGGTCCATGGCAGCAATCCCTAAAGGGAGCAGCCAAAAGAAGAAGACTGAATGATATGATTTGTACAAATCTGAAGTTTTGTTAAAATAATGCTGAGTGTTTAATTTAAAGTAAGGCAAATAATAAATAACTGAAAAGTATGCCGTAAAATAATTACAGTTCTTGACCCTGAGAGGTCTAACTCATCATTGGTGATCCAAACCCTAGGCTATCACAATATGTTTTTGTTTCTCACCGACATTGTCAGTCAGAGGATAACAAAGTAATCATACTAACTTTACTTTAACATTACTTTTTAAATTCCTTTTTTCTTTTCTCCAAAAACAAAGTGTTATGACTCAGAGCTAGGGTTAGGGTTTCCGCAGATTTATGCACTTTCATGGCTATATCAGCTAAATTCAAGTACATTTTGTGTTCAAAAGTTTTGAAAAATAGAAATGCCTGGCCCAAGAGACAATATTACACTAACAGTAAGAGATCATAATTAGCATTTTACTGGTTGTAGACTGTCAAGATGAAACTTTATAGTTTTAGTAATTAAAGGCTCAATTTATTGAAAACATATTTGGGTTATTAAACATGACAATTCTGAAACAGAGACTACAAATTATGACAACTTTGCAATAATCTTTTGGAGCTGTTATTACTGACTATTGTTAAAAATGACAATGACTAAATTTGGATTTTTTTTTTAGTCAACAACAGGAAATACAGCAGAAAAATGACATTTTATCCCTTTTGTTATTCATACCATGTTTATAATAATTTGTGTTTGATTGATAAGTAGAGGCCAGAATTACATTGAGTTAATTACTTTGTTAATATTAAAACTATTTAAGCCAAATATCTATTTTTAAAAAATGCCATAAAAATACAAAATCTTACATTTTATGAAATAAGATATATTTTTAAAGTATGCTAATATTGTGGCAATTTCAGCACTCAGGCTGCAGTAGTTAGACGTTAGAGCTTCTTTGTTTCGCCAGGTGGCGCCATGTTGTTAATGGTTTTGGAGAAAAGTGAGCGGGACAGACCGACTGACAGGAGCTAAAACGAGACGTTTTCTGTACTTTTATATAAAGAAAAAATAATAAAATGAAATAAATAAGGCGGTAAAAGAAATTAGAGGTAAATATTGAAACTGGGCCTGGCGGGATACGCAGCCATTGTGAACGGTAGCTGCAAGCTAACCTTAGCTTCTGCTCACAAAAAGAAAAAAAGCGTAAACAAATTTCGCTCAAGAAGACTGACATAGAATCTGGTACTGTTTTGAAACGGCATTTTTCAAGGAGAAAGTAAGTTTTTCTGGGAGATTAAGACGCCTTGAGTGGACCGAGTGGTCATGTTTCAGAGGAGCTACCCCAACCTGGCCGTGGTGACGCATGTGGTGAACGATGGTAAGTCTGACTCCATTATTCGCTCTGCTTCGTGTAGCCGGGGTTTACATCAGCGTCTAATCGCTTACATCTGCCTATGCCTCGTGTTTTAAACAGACATTGTGAATGATATTGCCTGAACGTTGAATATTTTGAAAATAAATAAGCATGCTACGGAAGAGGAGGCTGTAGCTGTTGTTCACCTGGTCAGAGTAATTAGATGGTGTGATGCTAGTGGAAGCCTTCAGGCTATTATTTTTAATGCATATATAGATTCAGTCGTAGTTTGGTTACTTAGGCAACAGAACCACTTGGATGGTCACGGTTTGTGATAAAACACACAGTTTGTACAGCTGAGCCTATCCTAAAAGTTCCTTTGAGTGAAATAGTGTCAAATTATACTCCTTTTTTAATCCTAATAAAGTAATATTAAAGTGGACTGTTTGTACAAGAATAAATAACAAGTAAGCACCTCTGGAGAATTCCAGAATAAAATATTAAGAGCTTATTATGACTTGGAAAGAAAAGCGTCTGGACTTCTCTAAGTTTCTTGAAAACGTTTCACCTCTCATCCGAGAAGCTTCTTCAGTTCTAAGAGCAAATGGTGGAGAGTCCCAGAATTTAAAGCCTTATGGGAGTGTCTCCCAAGAGGGTCATGGACCCCCTGTTGATCCTCTACCTAATCACACGAGTCCAGGTGTGAAAACGGGTGTGGGTCTCAATCAGCCAAGGTTTCGCGTGAAACCCATTGTGAGACCTATCCCCATTCTATCATGTGATTACCTGAGGTCAAACGCCCCAGGATGTGAGTGGGCGTTAAGGCATCTGGGAAGGGATCTCAAAACTGGATTATAGATAGCAGACAGTTGGTGTCGTAAACCACCTCCTCTGTTCAAGGATGGTCGTTCACA
>VVHJ01027426.1:20702-33260 GCA_015107715.1 Tylochromis polylepis
TCAGTGACCTGTCTAGGGTTAGTTTTTTGTTTGTTTGTTAGCCACATGCTAAATAGGCAGGCTAGATGATTTTGCATCTCAAATCAAGTCTGACAAATTTTGGCTTAAAATTTAAACTTAAAAGCTTCTTGTATGGGCGTTTCAGATAGGGGAAAATTCTATTTAAAGGGGCAGATGTTCATTTAATCGTAGACAGGTCACCAATGATCTGGTGGATTTTCAGCGATTAAGAATGCCAGAAGAAAACAGAAATTGTCTTCCTAATTGTCCATCTACGTAATCTCTAAACATGCATGCATATCATGTTGAAGAATAAACCATGATCTATAAAAACATGTAAAATTCACAATTCTTCCTTTAATATCTGAACCAGCTGCTGCAGCTTCAGGCAGGTTGGAGTCCCCACAGACATACAGCATATCAGCATGCACAAACAGCCACGTCGCTCCGGCATGGGGAGCGTCGAAACGGCTGCCGTGTAGCACCTCGTTTAGATTGTACTAAACAGGTTGCACACTTACTGTTCCTCAAGCCTTAAGAGCACATAGCATGTAAGTTAGGGAAGCTTCTGAGTTCATTTTGAACATTTTGAGCTTTTTCACCAAGTGTCCCATTTCGTGTGGGCCTGCACAGTATTTTGATTTTCCCATCCACATACTGACACTGTCATTGCTGTAGAACAAAACAAGAACAAGTCAGATACATCTGATTTCAGACATGTCCCACATTCTCCCACACAAACACACTCATTGCTCCACTTTTTTGTTGAGATCTGGTCAGTACAAATCTGTGTTTTACACGCCACACGTCAAAGTGTTCCTGCCTGTTGAACTCGACGTCTACAGTCTTACTTTACGAACATTAAACCCACATTAATAATCTTGGTGGTGCACTGAATTTGTTCCTCTACTACGTCACGTCACTTTTTCTTATCTTTAATGCTAAGCTCGAATTACTGTTGCACCATGGAGCTATTCCCACTGAACTTGTGGACAAGAGGAAGAAGAATGAAGCCTAGCATTGGAAGCAACATGGAACATGGATGTCCAGTGTCTAAATGGGAAACATGATTAGATAACCATCCCATTTACAAAGATGCTTGTACGTATTAGAAATTCTTTTGTAATATTGTTCTATTGTGGCAGCAGCTTCCAGTTGTCCCTGTCGTATCCTGATTATGACGCAGAATTCACTGGAAGGGTGTTCAAGGAGGTACTTCAGGTCTGCTGTAGAGACTACAATCTGCAATCACAGACGCCTGGAAAAAGCTCTTACCGACGGACAACAGGAGCGCCGCAAAACACCTCAGAACTGATCCTGTTTGGGTGAAGTGAGGGTGAAGGTTACTGTGACAAACTATTTCTACAGACATCTGAACAAGTGGCCACAAATTTAAAGGTCTCCCCAGACAAAAACGAAAGATCAGTAATTTGTGTTTGATTATATATACCTGTATATAAAAGATGGACATAGATATGGTGAAGCTTCCTCTTGTTTTCTGGACTCAGTGTTTTGAAACCTTTACATTGATGTTTTGGGTGAAATCATGTTGGTGTTCTTTTTTATTTTTTGCAGGATGTGTTGATGTGTTAAGTTATCAGCTAACACTAGCAAGCATGGTTAGCAAGCAAAATTCATATACTGTGCAGGCCCAGTACACAGATGCACATATGTGCTAATCAGTGCTTAGCAGATGACAGACTACTAAAATGCTAGAATTTAACTCACCAAAATGGAGCACACTGCCCCACTCATCAAGCCACGGTATTTGTCAGATAACTCTGATGGTGGAGAAGGCAGGGTTGGCGCACATCTGCTGGTTACAGGTGCCTGTCAGTAAATGCAGCCACACTTTTAGGCCTTGCCAAAATCCCCCCTGTATCAGGCTGTAAACACGCTTCTTAATGCTGTAAAGTTTACGGGGACCGATCTGGATTTGGAGCCTGCCTCAAGTGTCACGTAGAGGGACTGCAGTCTTAGGCGCTGTGGTGTCGGCTCTATCCTTCAGTCCTAAAAGCTGCTTGGATTTTTTTTTATTCGATTACCTTGATAAAAATTCCTGACATCACACCTGTGCCCTTTTCTCTCATTAACAAAAGATAGAATGATAGAATACATGAATACTGCAGTATTTTTCATTTGGCTGACATCACACTGCTGTTGGTCACCTGCTGGACATTGGATTTGCTCAAAGTTAAGTGTGAGGTCATAAAACCTGCTTCTGACTTTGAACTGAAAAACAGGGACACATTGTTTTGGAGCAGTCTGAAGCAACAGCAGCGAAAAACCAGAGCACATTTTTGTGTGTGGACTGCGTGTCCTGGGATTTAAAAACCTATTCAGTACAAGATATTTGCAAGACATTAAATGAATAAATTGTCAGACGGATACCGATGAGATCTGAGAAGAGGACAGTGACAGAGATGTCAGGGCTTCATCTTCGTCCATCGTTTTCTCTTCCTGCAGTGCGTGTGTCTCTTTCAGCGTAATGATAATGATGAAGATGTGCGTGAAGATACTGAGTATAGGTTCCAGTCCATTTGTAGTTCAACAACCTGTGTTGAAATAGTGAAGTGAAAGGCATTAGCTATGACTCCTGGCTCTGTCTGACATTTAACGTTTTCTGTGTTACGGGAGTGAGAGCATGTTTGTGTACAAAAGAGGAGAGAGGGACAGAGAGGAATGAAAGGCTGAGCGGGAGAGAGCAGGTGCTGGAGTGGTTAATGGCTGACAGCATGAATGGCCAGCGCCGAATTTCTCTGATTAAGGGAATGAACTTCTGCTTTGTCTCTGCTGTCAACAATGACCGCCCCGCAGCACTCAAAACCATCCTCCTAGACGCCTAAACATTTAATGAATCTACTCCAAACTTCCTTCTCTCTGCTGGCGGCCAATTTGGAGCCACTGACGACAACTTAGCCCTCTGGAAATATGGGGACCATCTGTTGTGTCTGTCTGCACATTCGTCTTTATAAAAGACAGCAAGGCAGTTTTCGCACAGCCTAATGCTACACACTAAGCAGGAAATAGAGACAATGGGAGAAAAGGTAACCTGCCCCTCCTTAATTTTCGCACCTTTTCTTCCAGTCAGCTCTCCGTATTAAATGTGAATTTTCTTCACACCATTGGAAGGAATCTCATCATCCATCATCCTCATCAAGACTCAGATTTCAAAAAGAGTGGAAAATTATAGCTACTATGTTTCCTTCTGCTTTCTGTGCAACAAGCATTGAAATTACTCTAAAAACAGCATTCCACATTCTAACAGCATTATACACCTCTTATACTATTAAAAGATAATATCAACAAAAGCCCACTGAAGTATATGAGTCACTTCATTCAGCCAACTCAAATGTCAAATGAGGAATTTGAATGAGCATAATTGCAGATGCTTATTTCTATTTTGTTCTCAAGGCTTTTTTGAATACGCCATGTAGTGTGATTTGAAGGCAGATAAAGAAGAAACAGGTAGGACTCAAACACTCCTAACACTGGAAGCTGTGAAGGCACAGAGGCCACAGATGGATATCAGCATTTAAAAAGGTAGAGGCAGCCAACAGCACGCAGTCATTTTCAGAAACCTATAGGTGATGGCATTGACCAAACTCATCTCACAAAGAGTGAATAAATGCAGCTTTGCCATCAGAGGTTCTCTGATCAGAACGATCACAGTGGTTCTCTGCGTCAGTATGGAGCACCCACCGTCTGGCCACGGGTCAGGGTTAAGGTTTCGTATGCAAATAGAAACAAAGATTTAATTACAGACTTGTTCTATACGTCCTGTCAGTGTCTTTGGTATTAACTTGATGGTAGGTAGACTTGTACTGACCGCTCAAGGTGCTTTAACTTTATACGCCACTTACAGTTTGTCTGTCACTCACAACCTGGGGTTCAGTATCTTGCCCGAGAATACTTAAAAATGCACGCTGGAGGAACAAGGGGCAGGTTGTTCCTACATCAGGTGGTGCAGGGACAACCTGAGCCAACCGATTGTCCATAATTCTAAGCCACAAGGACACACTCCAAAATAGAAATAGGGCGCTAGTCAACAACTGGATATTAAGGGGTCAACAATGCACCTCACTTCTCTGGTGTTGACGCTGACAATTTGCACAATGAGCCGATTGGATTTCAGAGGAGATTAGGATGCATTTATTTTATGACTCATCAAATCCTGTGATTGTTTGATTTTTGCACACTGTGTTTATATACATCCAGTTTGCAATCTGAGCTTGATTTCATGGCCTGCCTGAAATGGAGTGCATGAAGTGAAGCCCGTGAGCTAGTTCAGGCATACGTCATTTACACTAACGTGGCCCACTCCTCATGTCATATACCAAATATATCCTCCCTATCTGGCAGACTATTTAAGCTACCTGCCAGGTATGTGGGCCTGGTGTTTCCACGCTCCTACACCCAATCATCCACCTGTAGACTCCGGGAAAATGTTTACTCATTACTCATCAGCTCAGAACCTAGATGCCAAACCAACTGTATTGCTCTTCTGTAAAATGGGAATCAAATTTGAGTTGCCTGACTGAATTCTATGTTTGGACACACAGTTTAAATGACCCCAGCAAGAGACTTAAATTCAATTCAATTAAAAGATATTAATTATTTTCAACAGCTGTTGTTCATTCGTTTTTTCAGAAGCTTCAGAGCGTGGCTCTGTGTGAAGAAGTACTCCTGCTGCTGTTTACTGTGCAGTTCAGTCACTGCTGCTCACATCAGACCAAAACAACTCCTGGCCTTTAATTGAGTCATTCCACTTCACTGTTCACCTTCTGCCCTGCATTGCTGTGTTTGCTGTCAGTTTGTAAATTCTTATTGCTGCTTCTCCTTATTTTTGGTTTTCCACTCTGTGCCACTATTTCAGCTCATCATTTTTCATACTTTCTTCTTTTGCTCACAAGTTCTCTTTACGTTATTTTTGTGTGCGTTACACTCTGTTCTGCTATTCAGCTGTTAAACTTGTGCTGTGAAAGTGAAGTAACAAATTCCCAACCACCTCAAGCACAGCATTTTAGCTTTTTACCTGATGGCTTGAACCCCGTCAGCTGTACCACCTGTTAATGCCAAAAAACACAATATATTCATGTTTAGTCAGTAGATGTAATAGAAAACATTACGTATTGATAATGCATACACATTACTTACTTGGTTTCCGGTTCCTTGGTTCAAAAAGAAACTCACAAAGCTCTCCTTTCTGAAACTCTCTGAAAGCAAAAAATACACCTAATTGTATTTAAAGTTTGCATTTGTCTTTGAGGACACACACAATTGCTTATGCAAGACCAAAACAGTCATATAAGCACATCACAGTACAAAGAAAGCTTCATAGAACACAGAGAGAATGAAAAATGCAAACTATTTGAATGACAAAAGAGCATTATGAGAATTTTCATCGGGAACTTTTTTGGTTCTTTCTTTTGTTTATGCCTCTGTTTATTAACAATGAAGCGTTTAATCGCTGCCTTAGTGATGGGTTTGACTCATCTATGAAAAGAGCCGAGTCTGAAGCACACTATTATAATGTATCATTCATTTAATCAAAGTGGCTAATGAATTCTGAGGGAAGTGTTGTTCATAGACAATGACCTTTCAGTGACCTGAAATATGGAGAATAGATTTTTAGTTGTGGTTTTTAATGACCTGCTGAATGTTGGTCTAGCATCCCTCTCAGGACCAACTGTTTTAAAGTGTTATTTTAGAGGGTTTACATCACAAATATTACAGAAAATGTTCCTTGGCACTGATATAGTGATGCACCAGTCATGGCAATGTGAGCAATGACAGTCTTCTTTTAACTCAACATGTTCATAAATGATGCTGACTCAGTGCATTTAAATACGCTGCCAAGGTGTCCTTCACAAACACTGATGTAACAATCTGGGCACGAGACTCATCTCACTAGTGACCTAACTCAGCGATTCACGTCACAGACAGCTTGTCACCTCTAACAGCATATTTGAAGCAAATCTTGACCTTATTTCAATTTAGTGTTCATTCATATAGCTCAAGTTCACAACAACAGTCATCTCCAGGAATGTTATATATTAGGGTAAAGAATTTATAATTCTTTACTGTTAGTAAACACTTGTTGATAGCAGGGAGGAAGAACTCCTTTTCACAGGAAGTGACCTCCACTGGAACCAAGCACGCGAGACAAGAGAAAAGGCTTATACATACACGGTGAGTGTAAAGAGAGGAGAGGGTTAAGGAAGTTAATTATGCTTCTTCAGGCTCATAATTAAGAGTTGAGGGTCACCTGATTTAGCCCTAACAATAAATTTTATGAAAAAAAAAAGAAAGCCTAAAAAGACAATGACAACCTTTCAGACTCGTATTCACATCTATGCCTGGACTAGTTTTCCAGAATCATTTTGATATGGAATGTTTCTAAATGTCACAGTGTTGTTATTGAGTTTGTGTCAGGGGATGTGACCCAGCGTTTTGTGTTATTTTGTATTGTTGATTTCTTATGTTAATATTATGTTAAAGTCATGTGCTATTCTTAAGTCAAGGGTAGAGTTGAGTTATTTGGTATTTTGTATGAGATAACGTTAAGTTCTATTATTATTATTAGTTTGTCTTGGTTGATTTTTAGTCTGGTCTGATTTTTCAATGCTTCCTCTTCTATGTAGGTTCCCCTTGTGTCTCTCTCCCTCCCTCGCTCCCTCTTGTGTCAAGCTTGCGTGTCCCAGTTCATGTCTCTCCATGTTTCCTGTTTTATTTTGAAAGTCTTGTTTCTATGTTCATTGTGCTTAGTTGTACTTTTCCCTGTGGCGTTATGATTATTTGTGTCAGCTGTGTTTCCCCAGGTGTTTCCACTTCCCTTATTACCCTTCTGTGTATTTAAGTCCTCTGTCTTCCTCTGTTCAGCGTTGGTCTGTCTGCTTATGTCACGTCACAGTAAGTGTCAGGACTGGTTTCACGCGTCTGTTCAGTTTCCTGTTTGTGTTTTGAGTCATAGTTTTCACAGGTGCCTGTTCAAGGCACCTGTGAAACTATGACATGACCGTGACGTCAATGTTTTCATGTTGAGTTTAGTTTATCCCAGTTCAGGTCTTAGTATAGTCTCGCCTTGTTTTTCTGTTTTGGATTCCAGCCAATAAACTGCTCACTTTTGGTTAAAACTTCAGTTCGTCTCTCTAGTTCCTGCTTTTGGGTCCGTTTTACAAACACACTGGCGTACCCTGCCGTGACAGTTTGTGCCATTGTCCAAATACTGAACTACCTCGACTAACGAACCTTCTAAGGCAGAACTGCAAGTTTGCTTAATGTGTGCATTAAAGCACATATCCTGATTATAAATGACTCCATGGTTCTCACTATTTTTCTAGAAGTGAAAAATAAGTTATGCAGGACTTTTTGTCTTCAAAACATGTCTTTAGTTTAACTAAAGGATTTGCAGATAAATATAACTGCACGACAATAGAAATTCATGCAATAGCCAAAAGTTGGATGCATCACATCCATAGCATTTGATAAGTCTGAAGGATGGGTGATTTATTATATTTCCCACAATAACTGTTTTTAAGTTCTTTCACTGATTTTGTAACTCACAAAGGCACATGACACTGAAGCTGGATCAAGGTGATGTTTTCTTGCTGCCTCCAGAGAAGGGAGCGGCTGTGTAGTTATGGCGTTCACGTTCATTCAACTATACTGCAGTGTGATTGCTTTGTCAGATAGGGTCATAATCAGTTTGATTTTATGTTATGCATTGGGCGATAAACCTGTTGAGTCATAAATATATAAAGTGTGATCAAAAAATATCATAAAAAAAAGTTATCTAACTTTGGTTTTTAATCAACCAAAGCCCAACAACAACAAGACAGCTATGGCAAACAGACAACTTAATGCTGCATTTGCAGGGGGATGAAAAAATGAATGAAAATCTAAAGAACTGGAATTTCTAATAGATCTTAAAAAACATGTAGATGTTAATAATCACTGTATGTGTGACGATGTTTGCAAAAAGATTTTTTGAGATTGCCCCACCCACCTCCAGCTGCTGCTTGTTTGTAGGTCTTTATTCAGTTTTGTTCTCAGTATCTGAAACTATGCTGTGTTGGGGTGAGAGTGGACCGGACCATCTAAAAACATCCCATTTCTCTGGCTTGAGAAACACTTTCTTGCAGTATGCTTTGGGTCATTATTTATTGCACTGTAAAGCACCATCTGACTAGTTCTGCAGCATTTGAGCAGAGAGTATAGCCTTATGCACTTCAGAATTAATGATGCTAACTTCTAACAGCAGACACATGATCAATGGACTCCAATTGGTGTTCTTAACAAAATGTGCGATATTTGAGCGAGGAGCACGTCACATCAGCTTACCGTTCTTGATGACCATGGACGTGGAAGGAGCGCTGGTAGGTACAGACGTCTCACTGGTCTCTGGGCTGGAGGTTGTTGGTAGACTGTGGCCCCAGGAAGTCATCGGGATCCTCTGGGAAGGTAGGAAGCTGGTTGGCTGGGAGCAGTTCTGACAAAACATCACAACCCAATCCATATTTCAGTCCACTTTTCTGAAGAGGGAATTTATTTACTGTCCTGATGGATCCTTTCTGCTCACTCACCGTGAAAGATAAGGCCTTTCTCTTTTCTTTGATCCTCTTTATGGCATTCCTCACCTAAATGAGAAGCAGTCTTTACACCCACTGATCTGTCCAAAAGGCTGGCAGCCTCACATAATCCACAAGGATGTGCTCTGATTTTGCAGGACAAAAGCTGGACTGAATGCATTTTTACCTCACTGTTGTAGACAGCATAGACTAAGAAGATGTACAGACCCTGTGGAGAGAAGAGAGGTGCACTAAGAAGCACGTATGAAGACGGAAAAGAATAATCTCCATTCATACTTTCACTGACAGTATGGATTTCACTGCTCTGTTTTGTAACCTCGCTCAAACAAAGCTTTCATACTTTAGTACTGTCATTTGGTGTGGTTTTCTACTCCCTTCTGACAAGAGCTGCAGTTAGAGTCAGCAAATTTCAGCTTTCAGCTCAACTGAATGTAATATGAATATAAATATGCAATTTTAGAACTGCATTTCATGCCTCCCAAAAGGTTGATTCTGTTCATCTGGACGTAGTGTTTTCAGTGGGAGAAACGTTTCGTCACTCATCCAAGTGACTTCTTCAGTCTCAGCTGACTGCAGGTTTCCCCAACCTTATAAACAGACCATTGATCAATGGCCATGAGTACCATTCACAGAGAGCTGGGGAATGGCTGCAATCCCAGCACTGTGGAAAGTAATCAGACGTTTTGCTTATAATGTAACAATGGGGTAAAATATAATAATTACATGTAAAATACTGAAATAAATGTATAGAAATACTTATTGAGGTTTTTACAGACATGTGACCACTAACCATGTCATATATTAATTTGTCCGCCAAGTGGCCCCAGTCACACAGGCCTAGAATTGTCAGTGACAGCTGGTGACCACCTGTTGCTAGGTAAAATGTGTTTTACCCAGCTGGCACAACCCTTTTTGCTTTGGTTGCTGCAATTGTAGTTTGAATGGAAGTGGCGGACTCTACAAACACTGTCCAGCTACTCTGAGTTGTAGTGAAACTTTGAAAAATGTGACACAAACTGGAAATGGAGATCAATCGCCTTCAGAGTAAAAGCGGTACATGCCTGGGGCACAACTTTCACTTTAAAGGCGAACCTTCTCCATCTCCAGTCTGTGTCACACTTTTTCAAGTTGTATTGCTGCTCAGCAAGTATTTGCAGACAAACATGCAACTGTGGGGAATGAGCTAGCAATCAAAACAATAACTCAGTGGTTTTTAGTGCAGCACCATGTAAGCGCTTTCACCCAGCAAAAGACAACACCCTCCAGAAACCACTGCCAAGCACATTTTCCCCTAGTAACCAGTATTAGTATCACATCCACTATGGCAGACGACTACTGAGGAATGTACATGACGTCATGTGAGAAAGCTCAACAGGCTGGGTTCACAGATTTTGAATTCTGTCAGAAAGAGGTTGTCAGATGCCCAAATCAGAAATAAAATCAAATCCCCAGAAAATAATTGCTCTTCTTCATAATAACCTCATTTCATAAGGCACTTAGAATGTAAGCGTTCTTTGTCCATCCTGTGTACAACATATCCACTACCCCTCCTCTTCAAATATCCAGCTTTTGTCTCCAACCTGCTCATCCTGAGCTGACAGACTCATTTCTAATTGCGTCCCTCCTTATTACTGCCAAAGAAAATCTTAGCATCTTCATGTCTGCTGCCTCCAGCTCCTCCCATCTCTTTGTTATGCAACTGTCTCTAAACCATACATTCACTGATCTCACTCGCACCTTGTGAAGCTCTCCTTGCACTCTTCCTGCTATTCTTCTGTCACTCATTGCTACATTTTACATTATTACACAAATTTTCCTTTCTCTCGGGCACTATCCATTGCTTTGAATTGCTTTGCTTTGATCTCATCCACCTTCATTACCTCTGCTTCTTGCATCTTCACCGTTACACCTGTTGCCTTCTCATTCATACATATATATTCTGTCTTGTTCTACTGACATACATTCCTGCTCCCTACTCTCACTACAGATCACAATGTTGTCTAATAACATCATAGTCCAAAGAGACTCCTGCCTGACCTCATCTGTCAGCTTGTCCAGCAACATTTAATCTTTGCCCTCACTTGCTGCTGCTGCTTCTTGATTTTCAAAGGTATGCTAAAGACTATGCTGACACCACCTTGCAGTCTCCTATCTCTTTGAAACTGCACCTTCTGCACAAGATGTAGTACACCTGTGGGCACCTTCCTCCTATATTTCACTCTCTGAGTTCACCACAGCCGTTTCAATCCTTTTCCTAACACCATACCTACTCAACACCTCTTCACCTTGGTCCGTTCACCTACATACCAACTGAAGTGTGTTCCAATTACAACTCCAATTACGCCAACAGTAGCACAGTATCAGCTGGCAACGTGCTGGCCAAAAGCACTGGAGGTGTTTGTTGCTAACCTGGGCCCGACGGATCATGTTGGATTTGGCAAAATGCCCTTTCTGATGCAAACCTCCCAGTTTCTCCAGGCTCGGGACCAGCATTGAGAGTACACTTGTTTGTGGCTTCCCATGGCTGGCTTCTGTTATGCTAGCTCTTTATTGTTGTTAACAATTTTTTCTTGTTAAATTGTTGCCTTCGCGTGTAAAAATAAGCATGTTCTGCTTGCATTCGTTGGAAAAAAAAAAAAGCTCTCAGGAAAACCTTTGTGTTGTTAATAGTATTTTAAGTACATATGTCCAACATGTCTATAGGTCTCAAATGTTTTGATAATTTTTCTAAAAATTAAAAATTAGAATATTTTTTTGCATTATTAAGTTACTTTTGTTCTCAGGTCATAGTTAAAAGACTATAGTGTGTAAAATGAATGATAAGATGTGGTGAAAGAGTTCAATACTGCAGTCAGTTCACTGTACGCTTAATAGGTAACTGAACTGGTACTGTAAGCATGCACAGCCAAACTGAATGGTCCACTACTGAACCGGACAGTGTGTGAACATTTACTAATTCATCAACAGTTATTTGTTTTCCAATGTTCTGTTTAAAAATGATCTAGAAACAGATGAAATGTCCTGTGCCTCAAGATCCACAGTGGTGTGATGTTAAACGTGTTGTGTCTTTTCCTGGGATAACATTTTTAATTTCAGACTTTGCTGAAGGTGCAGAAGACATGCAATCTCATCAATGCTCATGTAAATAGACAGAGATAGGAATATACTATAGCTACTGTAACCCCCTCCGCCATAACCTGCAGTATGTCTAACCTCAAATGTTATGCTGGTATTCTTTTCTCTCTACACCCTTGCTCCCTTTTTTTCTTTTTGTGGAAAGAAGAAGACAGGCCGGCCCAGCATCATCCTCCTACCTACATGAGGAAAAACTCCTACTGTAGTGTTATCTGCCCTCAGCTGGACACTGGCAGTAAATCTAAATTAACTAGCAGCTCTCTGGGGGTCACCCAGGGGCTAGCTCATTTTGATTAATTAAAGACCTGGGAAGGGCAAAGAGGGGTGGGAGGTTTAGGAAAGGACGAGAAGAAGGAAGGAGGCAGAAAGAGAGATGTACAGAAAGCTACAAGAATAACAGAGATGAGAGGGAAGTAAAGGATGAATGTGAGAGGGGAAGTGACTACTGTGTTATCAGGAGAGGAGAGCTCGAGGTAGATGTGGTATGAGCTGTCGTTCAAAGTACTGGCTGACACCTCCCACACACACACACACACACACACACACACACACACACGCACAGGTGTGTTAGTTCATAGTCACCCATAACATAAACCGAACACAAACACATTTTAAAACTATTTTGAGGTGAACTGCTGCAGCTTGAAATGCTAGTGGTGCACTTTTAGACCTCAAGTCAGCGATGCCACTTCCTGCATTTTGCATCGTTGTGATTCTATCAGATAAACAAAACGTGTTTTCTGTCAGCAGTCAGATATACAAACATCTGCCAAAAGTTCTTCAAACCAGCTTGAACAACTGGTTGAAGTTCGGCGACATAGAAGGTGTCTCC